>CAJVPT010001182.1:0-22857 GCA_910592055.1 Acaulospora colombiana
AGCAATATGTTTCTCTTGTGATCGATTAGTATATACTGGACAAAGAACGAAGAATATGGGAAATTATAACCATATAGTAATGGAAAAACATTGGAAATTTTCATGTACCGGTAATAAATACTGTGGTGTAAATTATGAAGAGTATTTGAAAATTAAACAAAAATCTAATTCCGGATATGATTATGACAATAAGTATGCATTACATCGTTATGAGTTATGGAAATGCAATGCGATTAAAAGACTTAAACGTGCAAAGGAAGTCGGAAGAAAGATTCAAGCTGTAAATATCATAGCACAAAAATGGTTAGAGTATCTCTACAAACCCGATGGTCTCTGTGTTTCAGAATTAGCATTGCATTATCAGTTATTATTGGGCGGTTCGAGAGGAAATGCGAAAAGTTAACAATATATAATTTAGTCACATAACATATCCATTTAAAATAAACCACCTAAAGTATTCCTGAGGGCTAGTACCTTAGACTTTATTTCGTTATCCTGAGGGTCGGTAACATTTTTTACTTTGATTTCTATATACATTCATTTATCCGACACAAAAAACCCCCTCGGTACAAATAGTATTTATTTATTTTTCAACATCTACTTCAACCTCAATCAGGTTGTATACTGATAGTTCATTCGAGAATAGTAGTGAATAAAATGTTAAAACCATCACTCTAACTTCACATCTGCTGGATAAGATCAGCTTCTCAATAATATAAGAAGTGGCAAATAGATGTATTATATTGCTGTATTAATAAATAATGGAAAAAATAATTATTTCATTATTGTAAAAAGTTAAAAACTCTTTCCGCTGATTTTCAAAATTTTAGAAAATTTTCTTTTATAGTAATTTTCTAAAGAAAAAACCTTTTCACAAGAAACAACCTCAAAGAGAGATAACAATAGTAACAACTCCCCTTTATACAATATACACTTGACTCATGACAACAAGAAAGGAATAATGTTAATCAAAAGCAATATCCTTATATCCTTGTTTTGCTTAATGAAGAAGAGAAAGCAAGAATAAACTAATTCACAGTAGGTTTCTTGAGATCTAACATCAACTTCACAAAGCTCTTAGTCAAGTCAGTGCAAGTTAACACCTTTCTAGACACTAAGAGAAGTTTTATAGGCCTAATCCAAACTGATAAATTAATTCAAAATTAGGATTCCAAAAATCTAGAAAGATATTTAGATTTTTTGGATTAAACAGTAAAAATTAATAGTAAACAATTACAACAACTGATCTATCAAACTTATATCATGTAAACACAAACACATAAAGGGAAATATAATCTAGTTGTGACAAAACAACAACCCAAGACATGCCAAAATACCATAAAGAAATAATACATGTTAATCTGATAATATTACAAGCATTAAATAAGTAATATACATATAGATAAACAGAATCAACATATAAGACTGAAACACATTAAGAAACAATATATTGATATGAATTATTCAATCACATAACTCAATATAGTATCTTATTTACAGATCAGTGTAAAAAAAAATAACAAAACATCAAAATAACCTAATACATATAATAATTTATTTACTTCACATAACAACATGACTCAAAAAGAGCAAAATATTAAAATTTTGAAAAGATATAAGAAAGAAATTTTTAGAGTATTAAGAAATGTTACTACCAGCTACAATTCCCAACAAGAACTATGAAAAACAAAAATATTACAACATAAGTTAAGATACAAGACAGGAGACAAATCGCATATTTCAGTAGGAGCAATTCACATAACCTCAATATTAAACAATATCTTGGTCACTCTATTAAATATAAATCCTAAAATCTTGACAAAAGAACAGATATTAAGAAGATATATTATTTCTTTGTGGGAAAAGGGACAAAGTAAAAAACAAGATCTTGAAGCTTCTATACTTGAAGAAAAGGTATGTAATATTTTAACAAACAAGGCCAAAAATTATATTACAAGTCACAACATAAACGAATTCAGGGGAACAAATAATATTTCAATAGATATTCAACTAACTTCTACAGAAACTTAGGAAATTCAATCAATTAAAGAAGTTAAAATGGAAAACCAGAGTACAATGTAACTGATAGAAACAGAAGCAATTAAAGAAACAATTCAAGGAACTTATATTACTAAGAATATTTCATATAATATATACAATAGAATACAAGGTTTCACAATCAATCCCTACTTCATCAAACAAACAGATACAATTAAATTAGGAATGCTTCAAGCTACACTACTAGAAAACAATAAAGAAGAAGGAATCAAATATCTCAAAGGAACCTTAAGTATCCCCAAGAGACAAAATCCCTTCAAGACTGAGTTTATCAATGGCAATTACTGGATTTCTTTTGATATTGATAAAGAGGAGGATGCAATATAATGTTTAGAATCAATTAACAAAAAAGAAAAAGAAAATTTTTCTATTAATAGAATGAATCAAGAGAGGAGCACACATCCAGCCTTTCAAAAATATGCTCTAAACAAAAGATTCTTTAAGCTAGAAAGCTTTCATTTAGCAAAAACAGATTAAAGTATATTACATTAATAGATACAGAATACAAATATAATAAACAATCAATTAGAAAGGTGATGGAAGAATGTAGAGAAATAGTCAATATTCATGAATATCATATGGCTTTTTACAAAAAGATTTAGAATTCATCTCTTCGCACATTTTGAGCATGTCAAATTGAAACAATATTAGGTACTCAAGATTAAAGCCAATTAAGTAAGATCGGTAATAATTCAAAAAGAACTAGATGATCAAGAAGTAATCCAAATACTTAAAAAAAAAAGTATTACTCCTTAAGACTGTATAGGGTAAAGGAAAGATCTATAGAATTGATATCTAAATTACTCAATTAGACAAAAGTGAAAGCCTCTTACATACCAAGAAATAAGATTACTCTAATATCAAAAATTATGTAGTAATTTACTTCGAAAATGAGAAAAATTTGAAAAAGGCATTTCAGCAACAAATCATAATTAAAAATCAAAGACTAGTATAGAGTATAATAAAACTATTACCAGCATCAATATAGAATGTCTATTAATTCAAACAACTTATATGAATCAGATATTTCAAATAATTTTATCGAAAAAGAAGAAAAGCAGAGATACAATATTCATAAAAAGGAAACAAATAATTATATCGAAATGAAATATTAGAGTACAGCAATAATAGGTACCGGAATAGTAGAAATTACCATGTAAGAACTAATAGATATATGTTAAGACCAGATCCATCAGCTACTGGTAACAATAGGAAACCTATAAGAAGAAGAAGAAGTTATACATCATATAAAGGAATGTAAAGTCAAGGAGAAGAAGAAAACAATAATACTAATATTAGACAATAAGAGAGACAAATAACAAGATGCAAAACTAGAAATCTTTGATCGAATTCAGGCCAAGAATCTGAAGTATTTCAATTATGCAAATTAATTGAAAAACTTGAAAAAAGGATTGATAAACTAGAAAAAGGTTCACTTAGACAAAGGATCAACTGTTCCTAAAAGAAGTATCAGTTTAATCGCAGAAGAATAGGGAATACCCATGCACTATTCCCAACATCCCAATAACTAACAAGAGCAAAGCATAACAAAAGAAGCAAATTAGTAAGAAGAATCAACAGTACAATCAAAACCTTGAGACTTTCCTCCAAATTGAAAAAACTATATTTATAAATAGAAAAATACCATTAGAAAAAGAAAAACAAGAAGAATATATCTTGAAAAGAAAGTAATAAGAATTAGAACACATAATATCGAAGGTATTACTGATAAAACAAACCAATATAATCTTATAGAAGAAATACTAGAGCAAGGTATTGGAATTATGGGTTTATGTGAAACAAAGCTAATTAAAGCAAAGGCAAAATGGATCTTTCAAAATCAAGTGATATATAAGTACTTCTATAGTGCCAATAAAAATATCCTCTATGGAGTAGGAGTTAGCTTATTGGTAAAAAAGAATTTGAAAAAGAAAATAGCATTGGTAGAAGAGGCAGAAGGACATATGATAGCAGTTAATATACTTATATAAAGAAATAAGATATACATTATCCAGATTTATATCTTCTTTGACAAATAACAAAGTAATAGGGTACAAGAGAAAGTACAAACTTTATCAAAGAAAAGTATAAACAGAATTTTCACATAATAATTATGGAAGATTTTAATGCTGCAAATAATCCTACAGAAAATAGAACATCAACTTCCAGGACAATATTCAAGCCATATTAGTATCCAGAAATCCAACTATTTAATACTCTAGATAAATGTGATTTTATAGATATACAAGTAATATAGGAAGGAAAGAACAAAACTCCAACAAGATGGGATGCTACTAGCAATAGCCAAATAGATTTTATATGGATATTATAAAGCCTTACAAAATTCTCATTATTATGTTTTAACAATCAAAATATGGAGGAAATTACTGACAGTAATCATATAATGCTCATAATAACATTACATGGTGACAATATTTTCTCAAAAGATAGCATTACCAATTCACTATAAAGAATAAAAGAAAAATTGATATTAAAGGATCAATAATAGAATAAAAGTAAGTATTAGAAAAAGTGTAAACCATAAGCTTAGAATAATGTTAGAGCCTTTGTTAAAAGAAGAGCCAGAAGAGAATAGAAGAGAAACTTATGTAATACAATATGAAAAGTTTTTGAAGAACAAATATATAAGGCAGCACACAATAAGCTGATAAGTAAGAAGATATCTACTACCCAAGAAAATCATTACAAGTATGTTCCAGAATATGTCAAATATAGATGAGCTCTTCAACTAAAAACACTTCTCAAGAAAGCACAAACTTTACAAGAATCAAACAAGCTATAAGTCCTTAGTATAGCAATTAAGAAACACAATATAGCATCAATCCCAATTACTAAATTGAAAACATTTGTATTCAATATAATATTTCAAATATACTATAAATACTTTTAAAAAAAAAATAAGTGATACAATAAAAGGCCTAAAGCTAACCTGCCAGAATACAGAGACAAGACAGACAAAAAATGTTATTAAAAAGGCTCTATAACAAAGATGTAATGATTTGAAAAATAATCAAAGAAGAATGATAAACTCTTTGATAGATAGAGAGTGAATTAAAATAATCTTGAACAAAGTCAAAGTCAAAAATAGGAAAAACAATTATATAAAAACTAGAAAAGATAAAATAGAAAAAGAGATAAAAAAATATTATCAAGAAGTATTTAAAACACGAGATGCTGACTTCAATGGCTTAATAGAAAACTAGAAAAAAGAATACAGTTCTAGAAACTATATTAAAAAAAAATGGTATAAAGATCTCTTAAAGCTGTTTTCTCAAGAAGAACTAGATGAAACATTCTGAGTGCTCCCAAATAATAAAGTTCCAAGAAAATCACAAATCAGTTATAAAATATTAAAAAAATAAGATTCAAAAGGAAAACTTTACTTGAGGAAGATACTGAACTATTTCTTAAAATGAAAGGTTATACCATACAGATAGAAGCAAAGTCATATTTATCCAATAGCAAAACCAAAGCCATGGGAGTGTAAACTAACCAACATAAGATCAATAGTGCTGCTAGAAGCTACACGAAGTGTTAACTTAAATTCTCATAAATAGACTAAAAAATATTTGTAAGAGCAATAACATCCTGAAAGATCCCAACTATGCAGGATTATTAGAAGAAAGTATAGCTGAACCAATACAAATTCTTAACAATATCTGTGAGAAAGCAAGAAAAAACAAAAAGAAGTTATGGATTCTTTTCCAAGATATGGCAAATGCATATCATATAATCAGTCTCAATATGCTAGTTAAGACTATGAAAAGAATCAAAATTCCAGAAGGTTTCATCTGAATCATAATAAGTCTATTTTACAATAGAGAGTTTATGATAATATATAAAAAAGATTTAATAGAAGCAATTATTGTAAAAGATGGAATAGATCAAGAAGAAACTATTTTACCTTTAATATAGAGAATATTTTATAATCCTCTACTATATAAAATCCAAAATAATGAAGCAAAAGGATAAAAATATTAGTTATCTGGAATCCAGATTTGAAAGGAGATAGTAACAGAAAGTTAGAGTTTTAATACACAGCAATAGCCTTTATGAATGATACTATATGGATAGCTCAATCAAAGAAAAATATAAAAAGAATATTAGAAGAAGCAAGAATATTTTATAAAGCAAATGACTCTCAAATTAATAATAATAAATCAGTCCTAGTTATTATTAACAACCCAAACCAGTATCCGGAAGAAGTTCAAGCAGGAGTCAATAAAGAACTAGTGAGAGAATTGAATAGAACCGAACAAACAAGGTTTCTGAGGATTTGGATAGGCAACCAAAAAACAGCTATCGAGCTCAAAGAACAGATGCTTAAGGAAATTAATATGGTTACTAGAGTTCTGAAGAATAAAAAACTAACAGACAAACAAGCTCTTTACATTTTGAATAGAGTGCTAATACCAAGAATTGAATTCAGAATATAACACAATATACTATCTTGGAAGATGTACAATATCTTAACAACGGTATACAGAAAACTGTTCAAAAATAAGATCATATTATGCTGATCAATACTCAATAATATAATACATCATCCCAAGATTCATAACTTAAAGAATGTTTGAATATTACAAAAAGAAAGCCAAATAATAGGATTGTGTAATAGATTAAATGATTCAGAATCAGTCAGAATTACAACAATTATTAGACTCAAGTAAGCACAAGTCAGATACTGGGAGCTTGTCAACATGCTTACATGTAACTCACCAAATAATATTTCAGGAAAAGATAACTTATCATTGCAAGTACTAAAGTTAATCAAGGACATAAATATAACCTTTTAAAGCTGTAAATAGAATAATATTTTTGAATGGAATCAAGGAAATAGTTCAATTAGAGAATACCTGCTAATAGAAAAATACAAGAAAACAATTCCATTACTCAAAAACAATAAATTGATGTATATAGACCAGCTAGTTGATCACTAAACAAAAGAAATATGAAGCTGACAAATGCTCCAAATGTTATAGAAAATAAGCAAAAAACCTATTTCAGGATAGTACCTATTTATAACTGAGATAATACAAGAAAATAGATTAAAACAGCTTATAGAATCCTAGAAAAAAGAATTAAGAAAATGGAGTCCAGAACATTCTACTTTCAATATTAACTATGACAAATGACAGAAACTCTGAATGGTTATAAAAAGCAAATCTCAATAGCAACAGATAATTTGAGAAAAATTAATTCTAAATAACACTTCAAAACAACTTAAGATAAAGTACTTCGAATATATTAGCCATGTTAAAAATCAAGAATCAAAGCTAGCCCAGTATCAAGATTGCACAGAAGGTATAAAAATAGAAGACTGATATATAATTGAAACAAGTATAGAGAAAATATATATGGTCCCCTATCTCAATGCAAGAAAGTTTACCAGAAAATTTCAATTACTGAAAATTCCAAGTCTCAAAGAAGCATTGGAAGATATGATATATAGAACAATATACAATAATCAAGTAACTACTCAAAATGAAAGAGTACTATAGGTTGAAATAGAAAATTAGAAAACAAATATCATCAAAGATCATGTTGAAGAAGGTATCTATCAATTCCATCTGATTAAAATATTCAATTACAATAAGCAAAGAAAAGAATCAATGACATTCTACTCTGATAGGTCCCTCATAAATCATGGAAGTACAAATATGAGAATAAAAGCAGCATTAATACAGATAAGAGAAGTGGGAAGAGAAAGCAGGTTCCAAACTGAAATAGAAAATTGACCTTTATTCACTAGAGTAGAACTAGTAGCAATAGTTATTATACTGCTAGTAGCCCTAGTAGATAGCAAGATTGAGATCTTTACAGATAGTCAAGCCTGCATCTTGAAATAGAAAACTATAGAAAAGGAGGATTCTAAAATGACTCACAAAAGATGGTTAAAAGAACAAAACTAGTTTCTATAGATATGTATGTTGGATCTAGTAAAAAAAAAAAAGCTAGATCTCAAGCTTACCAAGGTTAAGGCATACTCCAATATTCAGTATAATGAAGAAGCAGACACTCTGGTTAAAGAAGCACTAAGATTTCCAGTAATAAAATGAAAAAAATTGATTTTATCCAAGATAATCACAGAAATTAAATAGCAGGATATAGTACTAGATACCTCTATAAGACAAACTATTAAAAAAATTAATAACAAAGTAACAACCTACTAATGAACAACTCAAGGTAGAATTGAAAGGAAATGGGACCAGCAAATCCAAGACCAATATAGATATATGTGGGACCTTATATGGAAATATTTTAATAAAGAATACATATGGAACACCTTATTTAAAAGTATACGAAACAAAAGCTTTCTTACTAAATTAATCAATAATAAGCTATTAACACTAATAATGCTAGCTATAAAAAGACTGAATTTATATAAGCAAGTGAAATGTATTATGTGTGGTCAGCAAGTGAAAAAAATAAAACACTTGTTAGAATGCCCAACTTATAAGACTTAGTGGAATAAGGCATGAGAAAAAGAAATAGGAGTCTTGAAAGAATTTAAAAAGCTCTTAAAAGAAAGAAAAACTGAATTGAAAGTGAAAGAGTTAAGCTTAAGGATTGATGATAGAATAGAAATAGAAGAAATTAACAAACAGATAACAAAACTGGTAAAAAGAATCTTAGAAATCAATCAGAATATATTCAGCTTCTATATGAGACTAATAGAAGAAAAACTAGTTGCTAAAATAGTAGATTTGATATGTTGTGGCAAGATAATTAGAAAAAAAGCAAGAAAATGGATAAAGAAGATGCAAGAAAAAGTATGTAATCACTTCTGAAAGAAAATATGAAATATAAGATGTAAAAAGAAGATTGAATAGTAATAGAAATCAGAAATTTACAAACATACCAAGATAAAAAGAATATCATATCTACAAGATCAGGAAAGAAAGAACAAAAGTATAGAAAGTCGATCTAGTGAAAAACTAATATATGAAGAAAAAAGAATTGAAGACAAGAAGTTGGAAGAAATTCTATTAAATGGTGTAAAGTATAGTATGAAATAGTTGGGTTTTGATCTCTGTCAGAGCTCAAAAGAGTAATCTACAATAGTGACCTATGGGCAATGATGTTAAAAGTTGAAAGGGTTTTCATATAAATCTCTAATAGAACAATAAATCACTTCTGAAGTTGCACTTAGAGAGGTAATACAACCAAAATAAGTGAGTTAGTTAGAAATTTAGCTTTAGAATTCAAATATTTAATAAAGTACATATAACTAATATGACTGAGGATAAAAAAAAAATTAATAATAATTATTTCATTATTATAAATCACACTCTATTGCAGAGCAGGTCATATTGCAAAACAATGGCACTTGTATGTCTAGATGATAAATTGTGATTTGAGTCTACTCATTAGAAAGATCAAGAGATTGGTTCCATCCCTTATGAAGATAAAGAGGGTCTTCTTTTGCTTTAGTTAAATCAATAATAATAAATTCTCTACCTTGCAAATTTTTATCAAGTATATTGTCAATTTCATACTATTTTTTTGTATATTGTTGAGCAATGTTAATTAGTTCATCATATGTCCCATTGCCATTAAAGAGAGCAATATAATAAAGATTTTTTTTTATTAATTTTGAACAGTCAAAGAAAGATTGTATAGTATATATATTACTAAATATTTTTTATGACATTCTTTAATAAAATAATGAGCAATTTTTTCTTGTATTTTTTTATACTCTATATATACATTTTTGAATATAGTTACTGTCTCTCTTTCAGAAGAAAAATCATTAACTTTTAATATTTTATTAGATTTAATTGCTTGAAATGTAATATCTTTACAATATTGTTTAGGGCTATTTGCAAGTATTTTATAGCAATTTCAGAGATATTTATACTTAGGTTCATTAATTTAATAATCAATCAAAACTAAATCATCATTCTTAATATATTTTATTCTATTTTTTTTCTATTAAACAATAAATACATTTTATTTTCAAGTAAAAGGTTAATAACTTCATTAGTTTTTCTTGATCTAGTTTACCCAGAAATCAATAAATTAAAAGGTCATTGAGATGTGTTATTAAGATTGTTAAATCTCTCTATATTTTTGTATTTGTCAATATTTAAAACTATCCTTTCAACAGGATTAAACTTTTCTATTTCATCTTATCACTAACTATTATATCAAAAAATAATAGCACAAACTACTACTTATTTCTAAATTTTTTTTTAAACTAGTTCAACTGATAGGATGAATCTTTATTGAGGAATCAGTAGTACATTTTTGAATTATATAAGCAATTCATATAACCTTATTAAACTATCTATCCTAATCAAGTTCATCAATTTTATCACATAGTAGTATCATTTTCATCAGTTGTTCTACTCTGCCCAGGACTATAGCATTCTGAAATGCCACTATAGACTTCTTATTATTGATCTTCAAGGGGCTTGTGTTTTGTGTTTCTTAGTGGGTTTTTGTTACTGCTTGATGATTATGGATACCATGGACGATATTTACTATATTTGGGTCCTCTGCAAGCTAGTTGAAACTTAAATGGCACAGTCATCCGGTCATATTCTTGATATCCAAGTAATTCAATAGTGTTACATAATTGGGCAGCATATAGTCTTTCATTGCCTTATTTTTAACCACTCTTACAAGTTGGCCTTACAGGGGTTTTTCTTGGTTACTTCATAGTAGATTGCTCCTCCCATTGGATTGGTTACCTTGATGATTGTTTCTAAAATTTCTTCTCCTAGGATCTGCCCCTGCAGATTTCTCAACATGGCACTAAAGCTAACCACTAGCCTCTGCAATAGCTGTCTTCTTTAGTAGCCATTAGTTTCACAACCATAGAGATCTTCCATTATTTATTGTTATGATCCATTATATTTCAATAGATACAAATGACTGAAGTCTCCCTTATCATCCATAGGATGTAGTTTTGACAAGAGGTAGATATCCTTCCTATATTCACTAAGATGCTTGAGCTAATTGGAATTTTTTTTGGCTTGTCTTAAATCCTAACATATTTCAGGTGGCAGGTTTATCAAAGATTTTCTTAGTACTAAAACTGGCCAAGACTTTGATGACCTGAGTTTTATGCTATAATCGGACTGTAGAAATCTATAGGTTATTTGTGAGTATAAAGGTGCATATAATAATAAGTATACATCTTGTACAATATAACCTATATTGCGGAAACTGTTTCTAGGTGGGATTGAATCAGTAACTTACAGATGATGACCTGGGAGTGCACCCACTGCACTATTGATCCACAGGTCACTACTTATACCTAAATAAAAGTATATTTATCATTTTTAATTTATAAATTAAATACTATATATTACATAACAATATAAAATGATTGAACTTCGTAAACAACTTTTCAAATTTATAGATTTTAAATCCAATAAGATTTATTTTTCAGAAATCAAGAAAGATCAATGACTATTTTGTAAAATTATTGCAGATCAAAGAATGACAACCAATATTATAATGAATGATTTTTATTTCTTGCACCATATTAGATATAATGATAAAGGAGATCGAATAATATATATCAAATGATTAATATATGTAATATGAAAAGAATGCAAAAAAGTTTTATTGAATATTCCTTATGATATTACTAATAAAATTATAGTATATCTTTAATATAAATTCAAAGATATTTTGTTGACACAAATAATAAGTTATCCAAATATTCCATTGCAATTGAATTCAAAATATAATATTATTAGCTAATGAGATAATATCAATTATCATATTCATTAATACCTATATTTTTTAAATACCCTTTTTTAAACAATTTACTTTTGATATAGAGGAAAAAGTTACATATATATAGTATTTAAATAAGATTTATATTCTCTTTTTTATATATATTTCACTTTTTTTGATCACACATCTGTTGACTATCTAAGTCTATCTTGTCTTGCTTATGAAATATTGAATTCTTAGAAAAATGTTAAGGCCCCTGAAATTCGAATACTAATTTTAACTCTTCATTATGTCCATCTAGTTACATTCTATCTAAAAATGATAATCTATAGGATAAAAATTTTTTATCTAATAGATCTTTGAAAATATATCTACAGCGACTCTCATTAGAATGGTGAAAACAAATTAGACATCATTAGAATTTTTGTTTCTGAATTTTTAAAGTACATACTATTAATAAGGTCCATATATCTAGAGATATATTTCGTAATCATTTATTTGATTAGTTTTATCAAGACACTTCCTATCACGCTTCTCAGCATAAGCTTGCACCTTAGCTATTTTATTAATAATACAGGTAAAATTAACAGACCTAAAATAAGTATTTTCTTCCAATATACTTTAGGCAAATACTGAAACATATCTATATTTATATGCATAAGTTCTTTTTTCACAAATCCACATATAGATGCAAATTTTCTATTTAAATAATATAAAACTGATTTATTTTTTATTACTATGATTTTGTGGATTTTATGTAAAAAAGGTTTCAAATTTCATCCATTGCTCACTTTTGATTTTCTATATCCTCTTTTCATTTTGTATTAATAAATATATAATGAATAGTATCTCTCTTTTTTAATTTTTTTTTATCTTTGTCAACTGAATATTTGTATTTTATAGATAGTATAGACTTCACCCTATCCAATCTAATTGTTTTCACAAGTATTAATCCTTATTTCTTCAATCCTGACACTCATATAAGTGTATTGGATAATTATTCGGATATTCAAGAACTTTTGATAAATACTTAACTCATTCCCTTATCAATTTAGGATTTCTGGATATTATTTCAATGACAGATTGAACTTTGTACAGTATTTCTATTAATGTTTTACAAAATCTGTCTATAATTATAAAATCTTAGTAAGAATATGAACCTATAACTCAGATTGTAACATTATATGCTTCTATAAAAAAACTTATTGACTTTTTGAATTCTGTTCCACTATTATATTGTAATATATCAGACCAAATAAGAGGAATATTTGGGTTGTCATAAATTTTCTTAAATACCTTGGCTACCTTTGTTTTTTGAAATTAGAGAAATAGCATATTTAAAATAAGATGTAACATCTATGATAGTAAGTGTCTATTTATATGTCCTTTTATTAATAGTATCATTTGTAAGGTGCAACAAATCACATATATGTATTCAATTTAGATATATTATACAATTTTTCCATAACTTACATATGGAATATTTTTTAGTGACAGAGCATACTTTTGTCACTCATTTTGATTATGCAACCATTTACAAACTTTTTTAAATGTAAATTGATATTCTTTTTTCTTGAAATCTTTATATAATTATTAACTATTGGAATAACAATAAATAGGTTAATAATAAAGCATGTTCAAGACAATTTGCAATTTCTTATCTGAATCAATTCTAATAATAGGCTTGCTTAATTTACCTATTTTTGATATATTTTACTATAGTAATGTTTCAATAAAGTTAAAAGATAAATCTTCTTTCTATAAAGACATTATACTGTAAAAATAGTTATAGTATTTTATTCACCACATCCCAATTGAATATCTTGTGAGCCAGCATTTAATCAGAAATTGAAACTGGAACATGTAAATACAAGCTTTGAGAAATGAGTTATTTAATAAAATTTCAATCAGCAGGTTGAATGAAAAATATATAAAGGATTTAGAATATAAATATATCCACTATGAGAAAGAAATTCAATCTCTCAATAAAGAATTTAAATGGCTTGAGAATACTTCAAAGAAAAAAAAGGTGAAGTTAAAATTGAAGATATTGCTCCTTAAAAAAAGCTTATATCAAGTCACAAAAAAGGTTCAGAAAATCAAATCCAAAACCTGTGGATCAATAGTGCAGTGGGTGCACTCTCAGGTCACTATCCATTAATTATCAGTTCAATTCCATTCAAGAATAGTTTTCACAATATAGGTCACATTGTACAAATATATGCTCAGAGTCATATGCACTCCTGTATACAACGACCTATCAAATTCCAACATCTGACCATGGTATTATAAATCAGGCCATATAGGTCCTAGTTAGTTTTAGCACTAGGAAAAACCACGATATCCCATCACTTGAAATATATGCAAGCTATTAAGAATACCAGAAAGACAATAATAAAACTCAGGAACCTATTAGCCTCATAAGGAAATCTTCATCTTCTCAAAAACTCCAGTCTCATAGGAGGTCTGGAAAACTTTGGTCACATACACTAGACACAAAATATAAAAACTGGATACATACTAGGAGATCTTAGATCATTATCACCAATAGTTACCAGAGATTGGATCTTGCAAATCATCAATGAGGTGTGATGAAGTTGAATAGTTATAATAGGACACCTATAGGGTTTCCCTACAAGGCCATATTTGAAGAGTGGTTAAAAATGGTCACTGGAAGACTACAGTTAATAATCTGGCTTACCAATGGCTACTGAGAGACCTGTTGTGACCATATGGAAATTGAAGAATATCAATAGACAACCAACTTCTGAGGACTGAAACACAGTAAAAAGGATGTCAAGTAAGGAACACACCTCTATATAAGGTATACAAAAACCATGAAGCAAACAATTCCAATTAGCTCCTTAAATATAAAAAGAAGTCCTCTAGTAGATTTTTGGAATGCTAGTAGTATGGGCATAGCAAAATGACTGACAAGATAGTATTTATAACTGGGTAAAATTGGGTAATATTGAATAAAATAGTATAGTATAGTATAGAAGATATAAGAATTACTCTTGTTAAATTCATTCTGTACATTCATAAATTCTTCAATAAAAACTTAGTCAGTATAACTAAATAAAAAAAAAAAAAAAGAAATCAAATTCTACAATACTAATCTGAAACAATAGTTGTAAGAGTGTTATGAGAGAATAAAAAATCTAAAGATAGATTAAAGTTATTTCTTCATAAAGAAGCTCTCCAAGTTTATCTAATTCAGAAAAAGATACAGATATAATGAATTTTGTTCTTTTTATACAAATTGAATGAGGCTTAAATTACATTAAAAATTATATTCAAGATGGTGATACACTATTAAATAATCTTATTAATATTATAGAAGGCATTAAAGATTTCTTAAATACTGTTTGATATAATTATCAATCTGCATATTAGGATATAGATGGTGTTATTGCTCAACGAGATGACAGAGATGCTCAAATAGTTCAACTACAATAGAATGTCAATTTCTATAAACAACACAATACTAATCTTCAAAATCAAATTAATCAGCTTATCCAAAATAATTTTCAGGATCAAGTTAATCAGATTACCTAAGAATAAAATAATTTACAAAACCAAGTTAATCAAATTATCCAAGAATAACATAACTTATGAAATCAAGTTAACTGACTTATTTAAGAGTATAATAATTATCAGAATAATCTTATTTTAATAATTATAGCTTATAATAATGAATAGGAAAAATGGCATTACTAGTGATTCTCATATCATGATAAAAATAGACATGTTGATAAATTAATTCATGAAAAGTTTGCTATTCAATTATTATTACAGTGACACTATACCAATAGTAGGAATTTATAACAAAGATATAATATGCAAGGGCATTTGTGATATAATATTATCTTAATATTAGAAGAACAATCTAAACTCAAGCATATTTTTGAAGTTCTGTATAGATTAAAAATAAGAATTGTGAAGATATCAGGCTGATAAAGGATTATTAAAATATAATTGAGATCAGTTCTTTGATAGATATTATAATAAATTCAAATAGTGAAAGGCCAGTTATATCAAGTAGAAAAATAGAAAGTATAATTTATAGCAATTAATTTTATATTTATAAGCACAAATTTTATTGTTATAGAATAATCTACTAAATATGATAGAAGCTAAATGTTTACCAGTATTAAAATTAATACAACACATCCTTACAAGTATTTCTCCTTATACTGGTCAAGAATCTTCTGATGATTATTTTGATAAGATTATACAATTATGGTTATTTGTAGAAGAACATATGATAGTTCTTGAAAATGCAAATATAGAAGATTTTGATAATGCAGTTAAATGTAGTATTTTAAAATCAAAGATGGCTAGAAAATATGCTTCAGTATCAACTAATTATTCATATATTGTTGATAATCCCCTCATTAATACTTTAGCAATTTTGAGAACATGGGCAAGAACAAAATATTAATGAGAAATTGTTGGAACCAAACAATCTGCAATTCAAAAATTAACTCAAGAAAAACTTCAATCTTTTAATACTCTGAATATCTATGAAACTAGAATTTGATCTTTTTTGTTAGGTATATTAAATAATGATGCTCAAGTCTTGGGATTTCTTAAAAGTCAATTATCAGGTGAACTTTTTACTTGGATAAGATCTGATGCTTCAGTAGGTATTAATGAATTTTTTATTGCATTAAAAAATATATGATTAGAATGTACTCCAAACCTGTATAGAGAATCAAATTTTGATCAAATCTCAGCTATTAGACTAGAAGCTAACTTTTTAGCTAACATATTATCTACAATTTCTTAGTCAGAAATTAGTTCATGCTAATTACAAAATAAATATATGATACTAATACAATCTCAACAAAAATGGTCTAATTCTGATAATTATCCTAGAGTATCAGATAAATATATACCAAAAAGACCTCCAGATGGGTATGACATAAATTCTGAAAGATTTATTTATATTAATATCATAAATCCAATTTCTTTAACTAATCAAATTATGGAATCTCTAACCAATAATTTTTATAAAAAATTGGCTGATATATTTTTGACAAAATTGATACAATTGAAAAATAAAAATACCAGTACAGATGATATAGATAAAATTATTAAAGATATATCAAAATTATTATTAAATTTAGCAAAAATAATAAAAAAGATTAATGCTATTAAGAAATTATCTCAATATTGTTGTTCAAATTGTAATAGAACTGGACATAATTCTCACAAGTGTACTTGTAAGAAAAGGTCCAAGAGTAGATCCAAAAAAAGAAGTAGTATTAATAAGGTTGCTATAGATTCAGGTTCAGATACAAACTTTTTCAATAATGATTCTTTAGATAATAACTCTGATTTTGGGGATTTCTTATCTAAGGTTGAATCCAATTATAGTTATAATGTATATATTTTTAATACAAAAAAAAATAAGTAAAGTGGAAGGGTAAATCAAATAAATCATTATTTAAAAAGTGATTAAGTCCAAAGAGATAGAGTCTCAAATCTTCGATTCAACATACTTTACAAAAATTACAAATGAAATCAGATACAATTAATGATGCACAAATTTAAAAAATTATTCTAGCTATGTTTAACAATCTAGAAATTATAGAAACAATTAAAAACAATATTAATAATATGAATTTATCTATTGTAAAACCTGACTTTATTGCAAAACAGGACACTTCTTACTTAAATTATCAAGAGCTAGCTTCAGAAATACAATAGCGATTATATGTAATGCAACATGATTTCAATTTAGAAAAAAAATTTTTTTATACAAATTTAATGATATAATTTTAATTTTTTATTTTTTTTTTATCAATAGCTACAGTTTTAAATAAAAAATTAAAAAAAAATTTTTTAAAAAAAAATTCTTCTTTAAATTCAAAAGTTTTTTTAAAAGTACCATTGCATTATTTATTTATTTTTTTAATGCAATTTAATTAACTTAATATAATCAAATTAATACATATTTGTTTTTTTTTTGTATATGCTAGGTTGAAAATGAAACATGTCACTATTTCAGGTACCCACCTCGAGTCTTAATGACATCACAAATCCTTTTCAGTATAAAGTGGATCAAATTTCTATAAGTATCAATATCAATTTCTTGCCAAACCTATTGAATCTTGATCCACAAGTCCTCCTTGCCCAAAATTTGTTCAGGAAGATGGCAAAAATAATAGTCAACCTCATTTCATAAATGTTCAATGGGATTAAGATTTGAAAATTGAGCAGGCCAATCCAAAACTTTCACCTTATGATTGTAAAGCCAGTGTTTTATTGAATATGTTGTATGTTTTAGGTCTCTATTCTATAAAAAAATTATATCCTTGACAGCAAACTTTTGAACTTTAATAGTGTTTAAGAAATCCTCATTAAGTATTTATTAATATAATTCAGTATTCATTGTTCTATTAATCTTGCAATAGTCATCAATACTATACAATATAAAATATTTTCATATCATTATATATTCATCTTCAAATTTTACAGTAGGCTTAATATAAAAAATATTAATGGTTCCTCAAGATGCTTCCAATAATACTACTTCCTATCAAATCCAAAAACTTTAAATTTTGTTTTATCAGACCATATTATCTTTAACCAATTATCAATTATCCAATTTTCATATTTTCATGCAAAATTTAAATAACACTTTTGATGTTCTTTACTTAAATAAGGGTTTTTTCTTTTAATTCTTGATACTAATTTATTATTTTAAAGTATATGCCAGATAGTAGATGCTGAAATATTCTAATTTTCTTGTTCTTATAAATAATTTCAGATTTCAGGAGCAGAAGAACACTTGCACAAGGTTATGAGATTTACAATTTTTTTTTGTGTCGATTTATTTGTGATAAGTGAATAACCTGACTTTGCAGATTTTCAAGAGAGTGGTTTTTAAGTCACCTTTGTTTAATATGAAAAACTGTGGATGGATTAATATGTCATGTTCTTAATATCTTTCTTATTGTATATTCTTTTTGTAATGAAAGAAGGATTTGAACCCTTTTTTGAGAGTTATATGATATTTTTGTGTTATGACTTGTTTACTAAGAAGTTATAATATAGCACAATAGCAAAATAATTAACAAAATTTATATTTTTATGTGATATTTGTGTAGCACAATAATTACCATTTGATTTTTTACTCAAAATAATCAAAAATAATGCAATATATGTTTTATACTCTTTGATCAATTATTTTGAAGCTAGTAGTAATAACAATTATTAAAATTTTATTATTAAAAACTTATATTATTAATGAATAAATAAATATATATATATTTACTGTATATCTTCAAAATTGTGCTAATAATTTGATTTAATGAAATTTTTTTTTCTGTTGCATTTTATATGATCACCACTATCCTAATTCAGATGAGAAGGATGAAATGCTAAATGATCCTATAAAAATAGATTTCATCCATCAGAAAGAACTTGCTACAAGCCTTGCAACTATACTGTGTAAAATCAAATGCTTAAAAATTTTAGCATTGATACTTGATAGTGGGGCTGAACCTCCAATTATATCAAAAAATATTGTTAAATATGTAAATTAGTCAATTGATAAATCAAAAAAATATGATATTAGTAGTGTTGCAATAGTTCCAACAGAATCTATTGACATTGCTTATAATTTTCTAATTACATTCTCTTCAGGTTTTACTATACGTAAAGATTTTGTAGTTGTACATATTCCTAAATCAATATTGATATTCTCAAATCCACTTCTCAAGAAATATAAATGTACTATAGATTGAAATAAAGATAAGTTGAAAATTCCTTTTAATGGAAAGGATTATATTATTCTAGTTACTATACATAAAGTTAAAAATAAACTCGAAATAAATTGTGCTATTGCATCTCAGAATAATAAGCCATTATTATTTGATCAAGTTTTTCAGAAAATAGATGATAGTAAGGATGACAATATACCATTTGAAAAGTGGTATACTTCTATTAGCTTTAGCTCAGATTCTGACAATTCAGATTTAAAAAAAAAATATGTAAATTGTAAGAGAGCTATCAAAATTATTACCAAGCTTAATATTTAAAATAGACTTTTACAATCAAAATATAAAACTATAAATAAAGAGAAAACTGATTAAGAATTACTGAAGAAAGATACAAAATAACTATTAATATATGATCTGAACCTTCTATTTGTTTCTCTATCTTATTTAATACTTGTTCAAATCAAATATCATTAATAGTAGATAAATCAAAAACTTGAATATATTTGAATTTTAATTGCTTCTTTTTTATCTATCTATCTGAAGCTTTAACTGAAGTATGTAGGCTAGAAAAGTCATGATTTGAAGAAGAGATAGAATCTCGAATCCTCAGTTCATTGTCTAATGACTTGCCCTGTAATAAAAATATATAATTATCTTCTAATTGATTATTTATTATAAAATAATGACCCTTCAGCTCTAAAGATATAAATGTTTTTGAAGAAATTATACTTTGTATTTGAGATGAATAAGAAAAGGTAGAATCACGAATCTCTGATTTATCTATCACTTGCTGTTTACATTTTCAATTTTCAATATATTCTTTTACTCAAAAAGTATATATATGATATTTTTTTGCCATTGCATTTATGGCATCGGGTACCTTACTGAATAATGTTTTATGTTTTTGATTACCTTATTTGATAAATATTTTGCATTTGCACTATAGTATATTTTATGAATATGATCCATAATAAAGTATATATAAATACAGCATATGACTGGATTCTAGTTTACTACAAAAAATTTTAAAAATTTTATCCATATTTATATAAATGTTTTCATATATTTCAAAATATTTGCAAATATTTCAAATTATTTCAAAATATGTAAATATTTGTACTAATTATTTTTAGTATTACCAAATTTCTATACATTATAAATTCATATATATAATATGACACTTTTGATGAGATAGAATGGTTAAACTAAAATTTACAATTATCATTTTTTTGTTACATATAGTTGAGTGAAATATATGATCAATACATAGAATATAAAGAATACAAAGCTTTTGGTTTTTGACTCATCTTCATATCATATTGTAAAAGTTATATCCAAGTCAAATTTTTGTAATAAAAAATTACAAAACAGATATATAAAGCAAAAGAAGAATTTTGATCAAGAAAGAAAAGAATGAGATCAGAATAAAAAAGGATGGAATCAGAATAGAAAGAAGTGGAGTAAAAAACTAGAAAAGATTGTTACTGAGAACCAAAACTTGCAATTTGAAAATGCTAACAAAACTATTTTTCTTGCTAATTCTAAATCTGAAATTGATATAAAATCCAAGAAAATTATAACTCTACAGTTTATGAAAAAAATATTAGAAAGTAAGTTATCTTCAGCTCAGAATAATGTAGTTTCAACCCAAGAAGAGATATTAAAAAAAAAATCTGAAATCACATTTTTCAAATCTGAATTGATGAATTTAAAAAACAAATTAGTTTTGAAAATTAGTGAGCTTAATTGTCATAAGTTGGAGGTTATATCAAAACCCATAATTGATGGAGATAATGAAAAAAATATGCCCAAGTCTGATGATATATCTTTGAATAGTACTGATCTCAGTAAATATTTTATATATGAAAAAATATGGATCCAATTAAAAAAATTAATAGAAATATCTCGACATATAATGAGATTACTGAACTATCAAAAAATGATACTGAGATTAGTCCTAAGATAAGTAATGAAATAGATATTAGCAAAACTAGGATTAAAGACCTATTACATGAAAATAACAACAATATACTCCAAAAAATACTGAATATGACTCCTTATCTTGTACAGCTGGAAAATAACATATTCTCATTAATTGAATTGCATCCTCAGATTTCAGTGGGAGAAATAGAAACAATCCTTGCTATAGCAAGTATTTTAATGTTACCATTATTGATATATATATTACTTACTTTATTAATTATTGTCATTATGTGATTTGTAATATTGAGACATACAGTACATAAAATATAGGTAGGCTCAAACAACCATTGCTTTGCAAGTTTGAAAAGATAACCTAAAGGATTATAAAAAATGTGATTGGTTATGGAATATGTAAATCTGATAACAAGCTGTCTATTTTAACTTTGATATTATTTATATATGAAAAAATATAATTATTGTATAAGTATCTTAGTAGTGTGTCACAATTCAATCAAGAATACTTAGATATAAAGTATCCTCATTATATGAGATAATATAAATCAATAATCAGATATTTTTTTTTACTATTCTATTTAATTGATAGTGCCTGAAAATATATAATTTTAAGACCAATTGTCCTATACTATATATTTCAGAATTCTGTTAACAACTCATACTTGAATTTCAAAATATCAGTTAATATAAAATTATACTTTTAGAAATATACTTATAAGAGTTATTAACAAACCTTCTCTGTATTCTATAAACGTATTTGAAATTTTTACCAGTAATATTATTAATTTTGAGTGAATAAATTCCTTATATTTATTTAACACATTAAAATAAGAATTATTTTTCTATAAATATTTTTTAATAAAACTACTAATATTTATATTAAAGTATATTTTTTCAGTATGTATAATAGCATCTTTTCATAAATGGGAGATAATGGTTTCATCTTTTTTAGAATCATTATATAAGTTCTTAATATAATTTTTAAGCCATTTTTTAACTAATTTCTGTAATTCTTCATCCTTAATTTTTACTATTTTATCCTTATCTAAATCCTTAGCCATGTTTAATGTCTTCTCCTTGAATTTCTTTTTGCAATCCAAGCCCTTTGAGAGGAATTAAAATAATAGTTGATATCTATTATTATAATTTATAAAATAGACACAAAGATCAAATAAACTTTTGATAATTAAATTATAGAAAACTCTTTCCGCTAATCCTTTGACCACACACAAAAAGATGTTCACAAGAAATTTCTATACTTCTTTACTAATAAAGTCTTAATACTTTCATTAAAACAACTTAAAGTATGACTTCAATAGTCATCTATATCCTTTCTTTTTTGTTTACAAACCTCTTTACTCAAAAACTTGACTTCTAGTGACCAAGAAAAGTCAAGTAACACCTTTGATACCAA
>CAJVPT010001183.1:0-22851 GCA_910592055.1 Acaulospora colombiana
GGTAGTATAGTGTTGGAGTTTTATATAGTTCTCTTTTCTGTTGATTGTTCTTCCTAGATGTAGATCATGGTTTTGTTGAGAGATGTACTAGGAGCATTTTTGTTTGTCTAGTTAATTCTGTATATTTGTTGTTTTATATTGAAGTTGAACTTTAGGATTCAACCTGTTGTATAAGGCATATATGTTGATGCAGTTTTGTATAGTATATTTGAGAGTTGCAAAGTATATTGGTTCTTTTCTCTTGATTATTTTATTGTGCAAAGCTCCTACTTAATGCCAATTGAGGGCTTTGATGCAGTAGGTATTGAGGACTTGTTTGATCTATAGAATGTTGTATGCTCGGAGTCTCTTTTAATTATTGTTATATAATTCTACTGACATTATGTCTTCAATGTAGGTGAAATGTTTAGTGTTACTAAATATTTCTGTTTGTCTTTGGATTGAAAGATCTTGTGCTTGTATGTTTCAGAGTATATCTTGAATTAGATTGGATTTTATTGAAAAAATTTTGGGGTATCTAATAAAGATATCTTCTTTCTGCTATGCTATCCACTGTAGTTATTGAGTGCATAGTTTGACAACTTGTCCTGCTAGGTTGTTACTAGCATATAGTTCTTGTAGGTTGCTGTGGTGTTTTTGTTGCTGTCTGGTCTCGATTTCTATTAAATTATATTGATTATTGAGATATATAACTAGTGTAGGAGTTGAACTGGCTAACTGGACTCTTTGCTTAAATGAGTTTTGGATTCTTTTATCGATTTATAATAGTTCTGTTTGGATAAGGATGAGATCACTCAATAGATATTCTATTGATGGAAATAGTACATGGTTGATGATATAGTTGTGCATTTTGTCCATAATAGCCTTTTTTGTCAATTGATTACAGATGATGATAACTTTTCTTTTGATTAGTTTGTGTTGATATGCTTTTCTTTTTTATTTTTCAAGCCAGATATCAAGTACTCTGATTGCTTGTGGTCTTGATATTAGTGATACCTCATATTCTTGAAAACTAATACTTTCTTGGGAACTATTGATAACAAGGAGTTCTTATTTGAATAGATTGACAGTGATGTTGTTTAGGTGATAAAAGGATATACTGACTTCCATTATTGTTTTCAGCTGTTCTTTATTTTGTGTTATGAAAGCAGTGTCATCTATGTATGCCACCACTGAGATATTTAGTTTGATTAGGCTACAGTTATCGAGTATAGATTTGTGGCATATCAATTGATAGCCTTGTAAGGTGCTTATTTCTATAATAAATGGGTCATAATAGATTTGCCAGAGGAGTGGTGAGATTGTGTCTCCTTGGTTGATGTCTTCCTCTACTTTATAGGGATTTATTTGACTGAAGTACATTATGATTTTGTTGGATCTGTTTGAGAAACAGCTGTTAATGATATTGATGATTTTTTGTGATATTTTGATTCTATAAAGTGCTATTGTGAGGTGATTGATGTTAACAGTGTTATATGCCTTGCTCATATATTGAAAGAGTATCAGGTGGTGCTTATTCTGTTCCCTTGTGTCTTCAAGTACTTGATTTATTATAGTGATTGATTCACATGTGTTACTTTCTGGTAAAGCTGCCCAGTTGTTTTCTGAAAGAATTACATTTTCATTATGATCTTTGTAAGTCTGTTGTTGATAAGTTTAGTAAAGATTTTCTTGATCAATTCGAGCAGGGTGATAGGATGGTAATGTGGATGTTGTATTGCCAGTCCTTCAGTTTGGATATAGGATATATTGTTCCTTCCTTCCATTCTTTGAAGAGTTTTTCATATATAAGAATATTGTTAAACAGGATGGTTATGGAGTCTAGGGCTTCTTTACTAAGTTATTTATAGACAAGTATAGGATTTGAGAAGGTCCAAGTATTGACTTGTTACTGGATTTTTTAACTATTTGTTTTATTTCTTCAGCATTAAATGGATGTAATGTGAGATTGTACCATTCTTCTTTGATATGTGAGATTGGTTGGTATGCTTGTTGCCATACTATGCCTTTTTGTTCCAGAATATGTTTTCTTTTTGTCCAGTTACTTAAATGGAAGCAGACTGTTTCTTTTATTTCTTGGGAATTGTAGATAAGAATCTTTTCATTGCCTTTATGTTTAATTAATTTGATTATGAAGATACTTTATTTAGGATTATCGAATAGAATCCTAATTAGCTTTTTCTTGTCTGAATTATACCAGTTGTTTCAATTTCTGAGGGCTTGATTGATGTTTTCTCTGGTTTTAATATTTATATCTTTCTTATTAGCAGTTTTTTCCGATGCTATTAGTTTATCAATTTCTTCAATTATTGTAGTGGTATTTGATTTTGGTGACTATTAGTCAATAGGAGTCTTCTTGGATATGGCTTGATAGAGGTTACTCAGCTATTTGAGATCTACTTTGTAATCGTGTTTGCTATGCAACTTGATTTGTTTTTGTATTGTGTCAGTTGTTAGAGAAGTAAAAGTCTGGGTGGATTAGAGTTTTTGAATCTGTTTCTCTGTTTTTTCTTATATTTATGAATATGTTTTTTGGCTAAGCTTAATATACTGTAGCTTGTCTAAGATAGTTCCATCCTTTGTTAACATTTGTTGACTCTTGTGTAAGTATTTCATTAAGTGTGGATATGTATGTATTAAGGTTTGCTATAAATGCTTTCCATTGTTTATCTGATATCTGTTTTCAGAGAAAGCAAGTATTATTGTTATAATGTCTATTATGTTTGGCCTTTGTATCTAATTGCTATAATTCGATATATGTTATTTGAATACTGTGGTTGGTAGTTATGTTTGTGTTTTCAGTGATAAATGAGTCTATGATACACTATATGGGATGAGTGTTTGTTCATATTATATCAATTCTACTTGAGAAGGATATCAAATGCCAGATATATTCTTTTATTTGGGGATTATGGTATCTGAATATATCAATCATTCCTAGTTCTTGGAGTTGTTCACAAAAGTTGTTTGTTTTGTCTCTATGTATTTTCCTGTTTATGCTGATTTTGTCTATTTTCTGCAATGGGCTGATGTTGAAGTCTCCACTGATTATTATATATTAGTTTAAGCTGTTATGCTATTTGATTCATTTTATGATTTGTGTTTATACTTCTGTTCTGAGCTTTCCAGGTTTGGCAGGAGAGTATATACCAATAATTTTGCAGTAAAGTTTATTGGAGAGTGTGATGTCTATGTATATGGCTCAGTCCAGGAAGTGTTATATTTTAATTATCAGTCAGAGATGAGTTTCTTGATTGCAATGCACCGATATTGTTGTCTCCTTCTCACCATATTGAATAGTCTTTTGTTTTTCAGTATTGTGTATTGATTTTGGTTCCATTGGTTTCTGTTAATATTATTATGTTCCAGTTATTCATATGCCATGTGGTAAACCAAGTCTCTCTTTTGAGAGGGTCATTTAGGCCTCTACAATTTAAGGTGGGCACTGTCCAGTAAAGTTTCATGTAGTTTTGTTCAGCATCTTTGGATTATCTTGAGATATATTTTTGGGATATTATGAAGTGTTTAGATAGTTGTATGTTTTTTCAAAGTTGTTGCTAAGGGGTAGGGTATTTGTTATGATAATATTTTTATTTGCTTTACTTGGGATACTTGTATTTGTGTTTATGTGATCAGGGATGATGGTGTTGTTTAAGATATTATTATTGTTCTTTGATACATTGTTACTTGGAGAGTTATCATTTTCTTGTTCAGTAATTGTGCTACTTGTGTTACTTATATTATTGATATGTAGGGGAAGTTGTCTTGTATTGCTTGGAAGAATGTTCGTGATGGTTGATATGAGTGTGTTCATAGTTCTGTCCATATTTCCCATTGATTGGTGGAGTTGTTGTTGTTATTATTAGATGTCTTGTATATTTGAGGGTTCAGCTACTAGTGTTTCAGTATTAGTGTCAATGTTTGTGTTGTCCTCTTCCATACCTTCTGCATCTGCATAGCAGTATTGTTTAAGATTATCAATTCTTTCGTCAAGATTTTTCAATTATTTTTTGATAGAAGTAAGTTCTTCATGAATTGCGTTAAAAACTGTGAGAACATCATCTATTATATTCAGATTGTGTTCATTTTCTGAGATATTGTGAGAACTTCTGGTGGCTGCAACATATAATCCTGTTTTGGAGAGTTTAGTGCTTCTTGAAGGTTGTGTTAGTCTGCAGATATGTATGGATTTGGCTGGTTTGAATCGATTATATAGTTTTCCAAATTTTTGGGCTTGTTCATGGTTGTACTTGTTCCACTGTTCTCTTCATTCTTTGATTGTGCAGCTGACTACAAGGTGATTGGGATTGTCATATATAGTGCAGAGCTTAATGTTAATGGGTTTGTATGTCAGGATTGTTTCTCTGAAACAGAAAGTCTCATTTAGTGCTTGTTGAAGGAGTTTTTTATTGTCAAAACTAAGGACTGCATTTTCCCTTGATTTGTAAATATTAATCAGGGTATGTAGCAGGTTTTGGATTATAACTTTTGGCAGATATGTTGAGGTCAAATGCACAGGTCCCAGGTGGGAGGTTAGTTAATTTTACAGACAGGGTTCTCCTATTCTTTATTCTGGTAGGTTCCTGGTTATATCAAAAATTCTTATTGAGTCTGTTTTGATGAGGGTGCTCCAAGATTCTAGTGCTTTGCATTTATCTTCCAGGTTGAAGAATATGATCATAGCTAACTGTCACATTTGTTGTATTGTCATCTTGATAATAATTATCTGTCCGAACTTGATGAATGTTTGTTACATATCAATAAACTTTGTATTTAGAGAGATGTTTCACACCCTGATTCTCATTTTCTTATTGAATTTACTAATTATTTTGGGAAATAGTATGAGTTTGGTGTTGCTTGTTTCAGTAAGGCTTATATTGTCAGCTGTTTCTGCAGAATGATAGTCTTCAAAAATAGTAATGATATGATTGATTTCCTCTATTCTTTTGTTTTGGATTGTGGTTAGTCCTTTGGGAGAGTTAAGTGCCTTGGTGAGGAAAGTGATTTTCTTTCATATAGAGTCTCCTGATAGAGAGTCTGCTTTGATTCTGAGTTTAATTCTCTCTCTGCCATATCTGATATTTTTATCGAATAGTGAGCAGGGTCTCGGTCTACTCCCTTGTCTTGATTCTTTTTTTGTTTATTTTTTCTGAATTTGTAATCTTGTTTCTCTTGAAAAGAAGTGTTATTATCAAAGTCCATCTCAATATCTGAGTTATCAATTCTTACTGGTCTGAGGTTGTTGGTTGCTATTTCTTTACCCTTTGCCATGGGGTTTTCACCTATTTTGCGATGTGATTTGCCTGTGTTGTGGTATACCTTGTTTTGTATATTTTGCTCCTCTTTCATCTGTTTGCTTCAGGTGTATTGAATTCTTGTCATACTGGTATCTTCTATTAGTCCAGTATTTATATGATTGACTTGAGTTATTGTTTGTATAGTGCGGGAAATAAAAGGATAGTTTGTTTTTGCGAAGCTATTTACAGTATATGTTTCTTTGCTGATAGGGCTGACCTTGCCCCTAGTGAGCTTGTCGATATTGTAGTTGGCCTGTTGATTAAGTATTGTTGTCTTTTAGATCTCTCCATTTTTCA
This sequence comes from Acaulospora colombiana, assembly GCA_910592055.1. Classification (NCBI taxonomy): domain Eukaryota; kingdom Fungi; phylum Glomeromycota; class Glomeromycetes; order Diversisporales; family Acaulosporaceae; genus Acaulospora; species Acaulospora colombiana. Next base: position 5,595 of record CAJVPT010001183.1, read on the forward strand.
ACTGTTTCTTATGTTTTTGTGATTTATACTACTGCGCTATAGGAAAATAAGAAAGAGAAGAATTAAAGTATCTAATTGAGACTTAGTTTTATTAATTTAGTAAACATTATATATTTTTAAGTAATATGGTTTTTCAATAAAATAATATATAATTATTATACAAAAATTTATAATTTATTAAAAAAAATTTTTTAACTCTTTTCACTGATCCATTTTTTTTTAAAAAATTTCTTTTTTTAATAATTTTCATGAAAAAGAGAAGTTAGTTAAAAAAACATTTTATTTTTTCGAAATATAAAACTTAATAATAAACTATAATATTTAGTTATTTCCAAAAGATTTCTTTTTCAATTAAAAGAAGTATAGGTAATATAGCATTATTTTAACTTTACTTTATAAGGAAAGAAATATATGTACAAACTGATTTACAGTAAGTTTAAAGATTCCAATATTAATTTTTCAAGCTTCTAGTTAGGTCAATGTCAGTTTACACCTTTTTAAGCACTAGAAAAAACTTCATAAACAGTGATTTTTATTGATAAATAAAAAAAAACTCAAAATTTATAAAGATCAAAAAAATATTAAAGACTTTTAAGAACTAAACAGTAGAGTATCTTAATTCTATATACACCTGATTAAACAACAAAACGAGTTATACAAATATACAGTATATGTATTAATTAGTATAGTATCAAGATAATAGTTTTATTTAGTTAAAATATATGTAATTGTATTATAGTTTATATGCTATTAACAACTCTTTCTGCCAATTCTCTAATCACATATAAAAAAGATATTTGCAAGAAGTTTAATACTTCTTTGCTAATATAATTTTACTACTTTCTTTAAACTAACTTGAACAAAAAACTTTAAAAGTCATTTCTATCTCCTTCACTTTTGTTATTACTCCTTTTTGAACAAAAACTTAATTGCTAGTAATAAAAAAATAAAGTAAAATTCTTCTTATCAATGGCAAGAAAGTTCCAAAAGAAAGAAAAACTAATGTACAGTTGTCTTACACTATAGAGAAACAATATAGAGTATTGTTTGTGACAAGAGACAAGTTTTTTACCCTCTCTATCATTTGATCACTCTAATAGTACTTGTTTTGGGACTTTTCTAGGAAATTTTGCCTATTTCAGTTTGATCCTAAATCTTGAGTAGTATGAAGTTTCTTACACCATAATTGAACAAAAATTTCACATAAGTAAATGAAATAAACAAGTTCCTATTGATCATCTTACATGTTTAATGCATTTCTTCAATATCTATAAGCACTTAAGATCTATCATAAGTTATTTAGATCTGATATGAATAGATACAGGACATGAAAACTCCTATGTCATTGAGAATATGGAAAGAATAGAAGCTAGGTCAGGACATATTAGATAGACAATATTCTTTTCTCTTTTTTCTTTCTCATCTAGCAACACACTATAAGAACATCAGGATTAGTATCTTTTTGGAAGGTTTTGATATACTTATTCATTTTTTGAAACTATCCTTTCTGCATAATTACAATACCAAGTCTAGTTGAACAAGATTCAAATATATTTTCTATAAAAATTTTTAAGTATTAGTGGAGTTAAAGTTCCATATAAGAAATTTTTAATATTAGTTATGCTAGGTAATTTAGGTAAATTCTTGTATATTAGTCTTTTTTATGGGGTAGCAATAAGTCATCCAGTGAACTTAGGCCCTAGGGAATGTCCTAGTATAGTAAAAAAATTTAATATAGTATGAATTGTCATATTTCTCTATTATTTCAAAGTTTTGTTTTTGTAAGTAGAAATTTTATATTAGACAGTCATGTAATTATCTTATCCTGGTTGGGTGAGACATAAATAGTTAGTTCTTTATACTATTCATTGATTTATAAATCCTTAGATAGTATGGGCAATTATTTATCCTGATTGTCTTTAGACTTTCTCCTTACCTAGATAAAGCCCCATTGCTATGACGCAAGGATGAACTAGTGTTTTAAAAAAAAATAGTTTATATTCTATTTTATAATATAAATAATTGAATATATTACTGGAATACTAGGTTCAAAAATGTGTTATTGAAATTTATATTTGATACAGTTTTATTAGTTATTAGTTTTTTAATATTGACAGGTAGCTAGAAGTTTAAACAGTTTTAGCCACAATATGTTATTGTTTATATCTATTTAGTATAGTTGAATAGTTGATGCTTGGCCAGGATTAAATTAGTCCTTTATAAAGCACTTGTTATTTAATACTTTCAATATGAAATTATTATAGTTAATTTTTTCATCAAAATTTAAATCTAATAAAATTAAAACAATATATGTTAAAAAATGCGTATATGCTACTTTATTTTTGGATATTTCAAAATACAGTATGTGTCTAAGTTTCTATTTCATTAATCATTTATTAAATAGTGAGCAAACAAAAAAAAAAAAGAAAAGAAAAGAAAAAAGAAAGAAAAGAAAAGAAAAAGAGGTCAAATATTTAATAAATTAGATAAGAGTAATTGATTGATATTTTATGTTGAAAAAAATTTTCATTCAATTACATGTATGTATATACTGCAAATACAGTATCACTATATACTTGATTATATGATGCTGTGTATTGCATGTAACAATAATATAATACTTTATTGAAAGAGTTATTGGAAAATACTTAAGCAATGAATAAGTGTTAGTTTATACTTGAACGGTCTCCACGGAAAGTCATGTCCGATTTTCTTATGAAAGTCATGATAAGAATCGGGCATGAACTTCCGTGGTGAGTGCACTGCACACATGTTAACCATTATTAATAAGAATTAACACTATAAGTGGGTGCAAAGAGTATGATTGGTATTTGTGATGAGAATTAGCCTTTAAAAAGTACTCCTATATCTGATTTAGAGTAATCTCCGAGAATGTTAAATTTGGCTAATATTCGTTTTAAAAGAATATGTATTAGGTTTTAATGGGTTAATAAATTTAAAGAAATTGATTTTTAAAATTTAAAATTATGCTTACTCAGCCAGGAAATAAAATCACGCTCTTGAACGCTATTCCAAATATCATCTGGTTAACGAATTCGATGCAATCAGCGGAGATCGGCAAATGTAAAAAGAAAAAAGATCATAAAATTACCACTATTAGACGCGTCATCATCGTTATCGCCCCCGAGTTCATCAAAGTAATCGATGTTCTTTTTTTCTCTATTCCCAATGTCAACTACAAATCCAATATAACTCAGTTGATTACAATATGCAGTATGCTCCAACAAAGAAAGCTCACCTTCAAAGTCTCCTAAACTTGATTGCGACTCCTCTGCGTCTGTTGAACGTGAGTCTGCTGATTTCGAGTCTGCTGATTTCGAGTCTGCTGAATGTGAGTCTGCTGAATGTGAGTCTGCCGAACTTGAGTCAAAAGAGTTCAATGAATCAAAGGTGTCATTAAAATCTAAAAAGTTATATTAGATCGTCAACATTTATTTACTGTACATTGATCAAATTTTTATATTTATTATAGATACCTTCTGTTGATTCACGGGCTTTCTGTTCGTAATAACTTTTCAAACTTTTGGTGATACCACTAAGATTTCGACTTGTACACTTGGAATCTCCGTTAATGACAATATCATCGTCTGGAACTGTAGAATTATCTACAAACTGTTTTGCAATTTCCGATGACAGATCCTCCATTTCTGAAAGCCATCTCTTAACTTTATCATATATTTCCTCGGAAGTGGGTCGTGCATCCTTATCACCACTCCAACATCTCTGCATCAATTCTGCATATACCGGCGGCGTGTTCCTAACAATTTCTGGGCGCACGCCTTCGCATATGTCGATTCCAAGCTCAACATCACATTTGCGATCGGAAAATGGCACTTTTCCGGAGGTGAGCAACCACATAATCATCCCAATGCTATAAACATCTGCTGCTTGTGTATAAGGTTTGTAGCATAAAAGTTCTGGCGCAATATAATTTATAACTCCGTAAATTTCGTCGGATGGTTTTTCATTGACTGGTCTGCATAAACCCAAGTCAGCTACTGCAAGCAATTTCTGATAATGGAAAAGGTTTCCTGGATGGAGATCATGGTGTACTCGTCCCTTACTATGGATGTCAACTATTCCATAGGTCATGTGTCGGAGGATATCCAACTTGTTTTTCCATTTCAGCTTCGTCCACCTTTTTTTCAAGTAATCCAACAAATTGCCTCCGTGAGCATAAGGCAATATCATGATATAGTCTTTGGTCTCAGGATCTCTAGAAATACCGTAGCAGTGAAGAACTCTGCTAGATAAAATTTTCATATATGCGGTAATCTATGATCTAGTTAGCTGGTATCTTAAACGAATTGGTTGGTTAATCATCAATACGTATTACTTACTTCTTTAAAAAAATTGGTGTCTATGCGTTGCTGTGAACCGGCTAGATACTTCAGAACTACGGGTGTGTTTGGGTGTCGGACTCTTTTTCCAAGAGCATAATCCCAAATGCCCAGTCCATTAACCCACGTTGCCGAATAAACAGTTGCGAATCCACCTTTTCCAATAAATTGGATATTTGTAAACTGTTCATAGGGAATCCATTCGGCATAGCAATTCGGGTGATTGATAGAAGTTTGCGTTTCGCGTATAAACTTGTCAATGATATCCTCACCACTGGTCCATTTCGAAAACTGCCCTCTAAATCGGTTACGATCACACGACTTGCACCATTTTATATAAACGTATGGTTTTCCGCATAGATCGCAGTTTTGTACTTGTTCTCCATAAGCTGGAGCCCTCCCCAATCTTATCCTATTAAATTGTACTTCAGTCGCATCGAGCAACTCGCGACATGCGGTGATCTTCTTCCTATTTGCGTTGATATCTTCCCGGTATTTCTCTAATCGGTCATTGATACTGTTGAGAATATTAACCGTTTGCGCTCGTATGACTCTGTTGGCAGTTGATTCCAAATTATCGTCGTTTTTCTCGGCCAATGAATTAAATTTGACGAGCAAATTTTTAGCGAGTTTTATAACGTTGCCTGTTTTCGTGACAGAATTTCTCAGCGAACGATTGGATTCATCGCACATTTCTAAACATTCCTGCATTTTTTCGTGGCATTTTTTGCGCCCGGAAACAAATTGACGTCCGATGAAATATCTTTCTCGGTAAGTGATATCAAATCCTTGACACTCGGGAGAAGTTTCAGTGGGGTATAACTCAGTTATTCCCTTCGAATAATAGTTTACGGATTCGGCCGAAAGATCCCTTTCCAACCACCGTTTTATTTCAATGTTGGCACCATCGATCTCCTCCTGTACCTCGTTTGCTTCCTCGTTAAGTAAGCGAAGTAGTTCCGAGAATTTATTAAATTTCCCTGAAGAATCTTTGCATATGCCAGCAGAGGAAAACAATAACGGAAATTCGCCGATGCATATATTAGATATTTCCATGGTGAATGATTAATGGTAAGCTGATACTTAATGCCTATTTATTGAAAAAAATACGCAGAAGGGTTCTTCAGGGATGCTGCGCCATTAAATACACAATGATTTCTCTTTCATCATATCCATAAATGTATAAACAAACCTCTTAAATGAAAGCATTAGTTTTAATGTCCTGATCAAATATTATATATTAAACAGTTTATAGTATATCGGTGCTGATGAAACAAGGAAGATTTGATTTGTTCTTTGTCAACGTTCATTGAGTTTATTTGATTTCCGAATGACAAATTGCACATGGTTTTACCACGACCATTATGAACCCTTTTACAGTAACGTAACGTTCGACGATGCCATACGAGTCACCCCACTCCTTATGTGACGCAGTAAATACGTACGGTGAAATGTCCCTTGACGGTGTACATAATTGGAAATGGACACACTGAGGATTTTTATTTAAAAATTAATGCTACAAGTTGTCCTATTGCACAATCAAAAAATATGCAACACATCTCCCTTGGTGTCGAAACAGCTTCAAATGTATTGTCCGTCACCGAAAAATTTGTAGGTGGAGTCACCAACGTAGTCGATGTGATAGGGGCATTTGTCCCCCTCGTAAGCAATATTACCAATGCTATCCGTGAAATTCAAGATATATGCGAATCAATCGAATACAACAAGAGAATGTGTGGGACTTTGCTAGAACGTGCCTTATTCGCCGAAGCTGCCACGAAAGCTCTAATGATCAGGACCGACTATTATGAGAAAAAATTGAGATCGAGAGAATTCTACGATGGATTTCGAAGATTTGCCGAGGTTATCGAGAAGATCAAGGAGTTCACGAAAACGGTATCTCGGCTCTCCGGTGAGCTATCTGAGAAATACGAGAGATCTGATGTTTGCTCTCATTATACTAAAGCCTTTACTCATATTCAAAATCGTCAGGGCTACGAAAGTTTTTTCAAGCATCGGATATTAAGTCGCGTTTTACGATATTGTTGGAAGAATTTGATGGACTCATGAACGTATTACAGTTTAGTATGGTCGCAAGATCATCCGACATAAGCTATATTATTCTTCAGGACTTGGAAGAACTTAAAAATGTAAGTTGGTTTGTTCAGTTTAAATGCGTGTCGCGTTTGTAAATGCTGTACCAATAAAATGCATTCCAAATTAGTATATGGAGCGAATAGAGGGTGGAATTACCAAGCGCGATACAAATGAAATCCTAATTAACCCAAACATCGAAGAAATTGAAGTTATGAATGTTGCGTGGAAAAATGGAACCTTGCCCACTAATTCCAGCCTATTTTCGTCTGTGATGATCAATCCAAACCTTATAACCGACAACTCGGTCAAACAAATAAGCAAGAAGATCGAGCAGGCGTTTTACAAAGACCAAGCATCTGGAACTGAACTCGTAGCATTAAGACGCCTGACTGATCCGGACTCAATAGATGAACAAGAGAGAGAAAAAATTATGAAAGAAATACTCATATTCAAACGACTGAAGGATTGTAAACACATCATCGAATTCTATGGACTTGTCGAAAGGGATACAGGCATTTACCTCGTCACGCAATGGGCCGATAATGGAAATCTCAAAAAATTTTATACAGAACATCATGCCATGACTCACTGGAGTGTAAAATCGAAAATTGCTGTTGATATTGCTCGTGCTTTGACTTTTCTTCACTCGGTATCAATTTACCATCATGACTTGAGATCCGAGAACATTCTTATAACCGATCGATACGCGGCCAAGCTTGCGAACTTCAGCAAAAGGTATACTTGTGACTGTGACTACTCGTTCGACAAACTTTTTCTCGCTGTTATGGCCTTAAATTCCATAAATAAAATTTCTACATTGTGTAGTCGTTGCTTCAGCGCAGAAACAACCTCGTTAGATCGAACATTAGAAAGAATGCGATACATGGCTCCTGAGAAAATAGAGAAGAAGACACAAAGATATAACCTTAAATGCGAAATTTTTAGGTAATATTATGCGGTTTTATACAGTATATGAAGGTACAGTGAAATTGCGTAATAATTGTGTTTATAGTTTTGGTAGGCTTCTTTGGGAAATTTCCGAATGTAAAACGCCACTTGAAGAACACAAAGACCTATCGATACTTAAAACTTTGGTATGCGATCCAAAAAACGCGCTTCAATTTAACCCCAATGTTCCGAAAGAATGGAAAGATATTGCCAACAAAGGTATCGTATTAATTTACCCCAATACTATGTACAGTACGTGTTCCGTTAATCGATCTTGTGATTTTTTGCAGCAATGCAATATAGCACAAATCTCCGTCCACCCCTCAGTGAAATTTTTAATGTCCTGTTTGACATCTCCGAAACATTTAAGTCTATGCCAACCCATTGCCAATCATGTCTTGCCCCAACTTGTGGCAATAAGAGTGATCAACATACTTCCAATTTGAACACAAAGGTGCCTAATCATATTTCTAATCCTGACATCGGCACCCAGAACTTATTGAGCGTTCGCGACGCGCTTATGGAACACAAAAAACCAAGTGGCAATAAAAAAGCTGCATTTGAAGCATTTAAGGTACATGCCGAGCGCGGGGATATTAAAGCCAAGTACTGGTATGCCTATTATCTTAATAAAGGAGATGTGCCAGATTCCGAGATCTTGAGAGAAAAAGAACGACTTCAGAAAGCCGTTGCCCTTTTCAAAGAAACGGCTGATGAAGGATTTCCTGATGGACAATTTCGATATGGCTACTGCTTGTGGTACGGAAAAGGTGTCACTAAAAATGTTCGCGAGGCAATTAAATACTTTGAGATGTCCGCTGCAGCTGGAAACTCTACGGCGATGTATACGCTTGGAGATATATATTACAAGGGACTTGAAGTTAAAAAGGATAAAGAAAAGGGTGCAAAATATTTAAGACATGCCGCCTTGCTAAAACATGAGAAGGCACTGAAGATGTGTAGGAAGGAGCACATCCCATTGGCTTAGATTATATATTTGAATTTCAGCGTGCAGAATTTATATAATACGTAATTTTTTTGTTTTTCCTACCCGTCGACGGGCATTTTACACATGAACAATGATAGAATGAAATTGGTTTGAGACCAATTTTGAATCAATTACTATTTTAGAATATTCAAAATATACCTATTCACACACATTCATCATTCATATTTTATGCTTTGTACATTCGTTAATCCACGAACTGCTATTACTTTGCTTTGTTTTATTCTTTATGGTCCCTAATTTTGTAATCCCATAATATTACTTTTTTTTTGTCAAATCGGAATTTGATTGTTATTTTATAGAGGTCGATCAAAACTTCCCCCCATTTTTTAAAGAGATTGTAAAAAACTTGCTTGGAATTGAACTGATTTAATATAACATTTCCTCAATAGTTTTTTTTTTCTTTTTTGGGTCTTTTTGAGTTCAAGGATCATAAGTATTGTCTACTTTAAGAAATTTTTTAAAGCTTGACAAATACAGTATATGCGTTCACAAGAGTTTGAAACCAGTTACTATATTATTATAATGAAGTTCAACTTTAACAATCTCTAAATTCATAATTATACCTTCAAAAATTACAGAATAAAAGTTGTTTCTTGAGTCAAAATACATCATCTCTTCATTCCATTTTGAAGGCACAAAATCAAAATTAAAAAGTCAATATATTATTAATTTATTAATTTGTCTAATATAATTTCAACGTTTATTTTAAAGATATACTGTATTAATTTTAAAATGATGTTAAAAAGTCATAACAAGTATATTTTGGTTTCTGGAACAACTTTTATCAATTTCTTTTTTCTCTTTGTCAGCCTAGGCATCGTACTCTATTAAATATTTGTATAGCTAAAGCTAATATACAGTATATCCAAATCACTTAACTCTATTTTATATTTTATTTCTAAAACTCTAAATACAACTTCAGAATTGATTTATTACTTTGTTAATAGATAACTTAAATTTATTTATTATATACAGTACACCTCTAATATAAATCACTAGAAATCAACAATTTATAACAACTAAATGAAAAGGTAAAGATTATTTATTTCCTTTTTGTATTAGAAATGCAATTAACAATTTTACTTATAAAAACTAAAAAATTTTTATAGATTTCTTCAAATTAAAATATATGAGAAAATAAGTTGACAACTGAAAAAAGAAATCAAATAATTAACATCTATCCTATAAGTTCAACTAATTTGAAGATATCTATTAACTATACTAAAAATTTCACCTATAATTATACTGTATATAGCACTATTAATTATTATAAAAAAAAAAAAACATAACTCTTTCCACTAATCCTCTGACTACATACAAAAAAGATGTTTACAAGAAGTTTTAATACTTCTATGCTAATATAGTTTTACTACTTTCTTTAAACTAACTCAAAGAGTTCTCTTAGAACTCCCTTACCTCTCTTCTCTTTTGTTTACAATCTCCTTTGAACAAATTGGACTCTTGTAGCCTACAAAGTACTGTTTTTACCTTTATTATCTATAGCAAGAAAGTTTTTAAAGAGAAAAGGATTAAGGCTAAAATACCTCTCACCTTTCAGCTATGATAGAAATAACAGAGATTAAGTTCTAGTCAAAGGACTCACTCTTTTATCCTTTGACTGGTATCTGAGACCTCTTAGAGCTACTTTTTCATATCTTTCTAAGAAATTTTACTTATCCAGCTTGATCCTGAAATTTTGAGTAGCATAAATCTCATTAATTCTGATTGGCTGATATAAAACATGTTGAACAAGATAGATAAACAAGCTTCTATTGATTATTTCAGTGTTAAATGCATTTCCTCAACTCTATAAGAACCTGGGATCCACCATAAGTCATATGGTCTGGTGCAGGTGAATATAGGACATGCCACTAACATATTATTAAATATAAAATGAGTTCATCTAATCACGACAAAGGTTACAAGATGCTCAATTGACCTTTTTTCAAGTCAGAGCCACCTATATTCTGATTGAAAATCAGGTAGGTTCCAATCTCTATTGTTCAGAAAGCCTAAATTAAAAAAAGTATAGAGCTATCAAGAATACTCAATAGTAAAGCTTATATGCAAAGCAACCCAAAAAGTTTTTGTCCTATTTTCAAAAAATTTCAAGCTGAAAAACTGGAAGGCTAATGCCACTACACCAATCTAAACTCGAGTCTAAAAATATTAACAGTGATATGTGAGCTGACTAAATAATATAAAAGATTCTTATTAATTATTAATACCAACAGCCATCAGCAAGATATGTCTACTGCAAAGCTAGGTGCTATTTTTTTTATAAGGAATTAAATTTGAAATAAAATGTATAAATAGATAAGTATACTCATATTTAGATAGGAATAGATTTAATTAATGATATATTGAAAGACTTTCAATTTACTCATGTGAACATCAATATACTACCTAAATTTTTCTGGTTATTTTCTCACTACAAGCCTTAAAACTATAAAGTTTCCTTTGATGGCCTTTACCTTATTTCAGTATAAGTTTTTTTCCCAGATCTTTTTACAGAAAAACTAGAACAAGACAAATATATATTAAGAAACAGGACTGATATCTTCTCAGAAATGCACATGACTGTTCAATTTAATATTTTTTTTTTATTTATTTTTATTTTATAACATCAGTATACTCTAGGGAAGCTGATTTTTCTTTTATAAAAAAAAGAACAATAAGCCTTAATATAGCTTTAGAAATAGCTTTAGCTTATTATTATCTTTATCATCCCTGAATATATACCTATGTACCTGTACTTTGTGCAATACAATATATATATATAATTTGAAAAACAATAAAGTTAGGTATAAGCCTATTAAACAAAAAAAATTATACAAAAAAAAAAAGTTTTTTATATTACTAAAAAAGATTTGGCTAATCAAAATCTTTTTTTAAATGTGAATAACATTTTTTACAAATTATTATTTTAAAAAATAGATTTTTATCACTTGAAAAAATTATAAGAATGTTAAATCAAAATTTTAATACAACTTAGTATTTCAAAATTATTTGTACATATCTTTATAAACTTAGTTTAAAAGATTATACTATATATAAGAAATCTCTTTTAAATAACAAGCAATGTATTTTTCAATTAAAATAATATTAAATAAATATAGTTAGAATCAAAAATAAAAACAAGTTATCTGATATAATAAAAAAAAACTCTTTTTACTAACATATATAAAAAAAAATATTTGCAAGAAGTTCTTTTATTTCTTTGCTAAAAAAGTCTTAACACTTTTTTTAAAACTCCTTGAAGAGTAACTTCAAGAGCTGTTTCTATTCTCTTTATTTATTTATAATCCTCTTTGATCAAAAACTTGACTTATGGTAATCAAGAACAAATTAAGTAACACATTTTATATCTATAACAAAAAAGTTCCCAATGAAAAAAAAATCAATAATGAAGTATCTGAAAGTCTTTTCCACTTTTAAAGTGAGAGGTGTATAGAGATTTTTGATAGCAGAAGGACTTATTCTTTTTCTTTTCAATCAGTTGTTGGTCTCTTATAACTATTACTTTTATGTTATTCTGGAAAATTTTGTCTACCTCAGTTTAAATCTGAATTTTAAATAGTACAAATTCTCATTAAAGATAATTGGCTAACATGAAACATGTTAGTTTTAAAAAAAGTAAACAAGCTTCTAATGGTTATATTTATGTTTCTCTATTATATTATGGATGATATAGAAAAAAAATTCTAGAAAAAGTTTTCTTTCAACTATATATATTTGATCTCCAGAAAATAGTTAGAATATTGAAAGATAATATAAATTTACATAAAAAAATTCTATCCCTTTTTAAGTTCTTTAGGTAATAAAAAAACTTTGTAAAGTAGAAACTAAAATCTTTTAGTTTTCTTGAACTATTTCAATCTGTTGCATACTTAAATGAAAACTTATCTGATACCACAGATAGGGATAAAGAAAACTTTTTTCAAAGTTCAATTGAAGTAATGAAAAATATCTTAATTAGGCAAAATCCCTTTCGAGAAGAGGTTATAAAATGAAACAAGAATCTTTTGAAGAGCTTTAAGTTGTTTTTCATTTTACTCTTTCTAGTTCAACTTTAGCAATTCATCTATTTTCAGAATAATTAATAGTAACAAACTGTTAATAATTATTCTGATTGACTTAGAGACATTGTTTAAAGCTACTAGAAGAATATAATAATATTTCTTAAATCTGACTTAAAGTACTTAATTAAGACTTAGTTTTGAAAAATCTAAACTAGCTTAATAGACACCTCATATTTTTTAAATAGTTTAGTTCTTTAACTAATAATATACAAAAATAAGTTAGTCATTATATGAGAAGATCTATAGATTATTTTGGTATTTTTTTAAGTATCTTAATAAAGACAAGCTAATTTAATATAATTGTAAATTAAAAAAAAAAAAAAAGAAACAAGTTATCTAACTAAATAAATTAAAATTTGTTCTATTTAAATTAAACAATTAAATAAAAGTACAAAAAATAAATAAATAAAATTTATGAAAAATATTGTACTAAATATATTATTAAATTTAATAAAAAATCTATTATATTTTGAAGTTGTTTTAATTAATATATAGTATTAAATTATGACCTGTGAATCTATAGCACAGTGGTAGTACTCTCAGGTTGCAATCCCAAGATCCAAAGTTCAATACTACATGAAGATGAATATGAAAAATAAGCTATAGATAGTATAAAGATCTTATCTATTCCATTATTATAATCAAGTATTTCAATAAGACAATAAGGAGAACCCTTCCACTTATTATAGCCATAACAAGACAAGATTTGAAACAATACAGGTTACAAACAGGTAAACATAAGTGGTATGATCTTTCTACACAGAACTGATTATCTGGCTATAACATAAAAGAAGGACTTGTTCACTTAGAGAATAATAGGACATGCCCAAATAAAGACAAGATTCAGTCCAGTGTGATGCTGAAGATATAAGACAAGTCTCCAGACAATACAGGCAAAAGAAAAAATCAAGTGGTTTGATGTTCTTCACACAAAACTGCTCCTATCAAGCATCAAGACAGACTGTAATACAAGATAAGCCCCTATAGGCAAGAAAGAAAAAACTTTAAGCACTAATAGGATTATCCCATATAAGAGACCCCCAATACTGATAGTTAGTATTCACAATTTTGATCTGAATCTGATTGATCTGTGAATTGAATATGAATTAGATTAAATCAAATTTCAAAATTTTTAATCTTATTGAATTCGGATCAAATTGAATTTTAAATTTATCAAATTATCAGATTCAAATTGAATTTGAATCAAATCTGAATAGATTCTAATCAAATTCAGATTAAACCTAATATAATTCAAATCAGATATGCATTAGTCCATATAAATTGTTGTATAATTATTTAATTTCATTTAAATCAAACTATCTAGAAAATTAAAATAGGTTTTTTTTTAAAAAAAATAATATAAAAGGCAAGTTAAAAAAAATTTCAATATTTACACTTCTTGTTGATTTTTTAAATATTTCTTTGTGATATTGTAGTTTTACTGCTTAATTATTTTCATCATATCCTTTGCTTTTGCTAATTTATTTTTTTAAAAATGGAATATAAAAACTCATTTGTTAATATACAATTTGTATATGATGAAAGTAGCAGTTTAACTAGACATGACAATATCAATATTGAAGTTATCTCAACAATTTCTAGAAGTAAAGTATGGAAATACTTTACAAGGAGTGCAAGTTTTAAAGAGGACAAAAAGGTTACTGATAAATATTACAGAATGATATATACTTATAGTAGAGACAATACTTCTAATCTAATGAAATATTTCAAAAAAAACTTATCCAACAAAATTAAATTTAATAACTAGCAACACAAAATTGCCAATTTTTTTAAAATGAAGATACTGTAATTTCAAATAATTTTTAAATTTTTAAAAAAAATATCATTAATTTTTTGTATTTATATTAGTGGATATATGACTCAACAAAAATAAAAAAAAAACTTGTTCAATAGATTGTTATCAAATAGCAACCTTTTATGGTTATCCAAGGACCAGCTTTCTTTACTTTTATACAAACATTAATATTAGATACAAAAATACTATTGGCTACTTCTATTAAGATCTATATAATAGATTATTATTTAAATATCAAGAAAAAATTCAAAAAATGTTATAAGAAATAGAAAGTTATATTTTATTTATACTCGATATTTGAACATCAGTTTCAATAAAAGCATTATTAGTTATAACTGTCCATTTTATCAATAAAGATTGAAGAATACAGAGTATAATAATAGACTTTATATAACTGTGAAGTACCTATTTAAGTGAAAGTATTAAAGAAATATTTTTATTATGTTTAAAGAAATTTATGATTCAAACAAAGATAAATTTATTTATATATTCAAAATAAATATAATATAAGACTAAAATAGGTTATTTAATTTTAAAGATTCTGGGAATTACAATTGATAATGCTATAAATAATGTTGCATTTGCTAAATTGGTAAAAGAGTAAAGTAAAACTCAAGCAATATCTTTTAGCATAACAGAAAACCATTTACGATGTTTCATGCATATTATTAATTTAAGTGTATAAGAAGCTTTAAATATATTAGAAGAAAATTTAAAACAAGTAAGCTTATACAATATATACAGTATATGGTTTTTTATATTTACTAATTTATTTATATATAGTTATGAAAACTGGTTGTAAAAATATGATTATCACCTTACCAGCTAGAAAAGTAAATGATTCTTATAAAAATCAATAAATAGAAACTTTAAAATCTATTTTATATGTAGAAACTCGGTGAAATTCAATTTATAACATGGTTGCATATATTATATGGCTAAAAACATTATGTTCATCTTACATTATTTAACATTTATTTAATATGATTTAAACAGTTTACTGTATATTTATAGGCAATTGAATACCTTACAATGTCAAGTCAAGAATTAAAAAACTATATATTTACAGATAGTAATTGGAATATATTTGAACAAATAATGAAATTTCTCAGGTATTTTCATGAAGCAACTATAATGATATCAGCATCAACATATCCAATACTTTCTATTACAATTCTATTATATAATATTTTAATTGATCATTTGGAAGATACTATTGATAATTAAAGGATTAATTTGAATATTAAAGAAGTAGCAAAAATATGTCAGAATAAAATTTTAGAATGCTACAACAAAACAAATAAAATTTATACATTGGCAGTTGTTTTAGATTCATAATTTAAAATAGAATACTTTGTTGAAAATAACTGAGGAAATTTAATAAAAAGATAAAAAAAGAATAAATATATTTATTGTATTTATGCTTATTTGTAATATAACTTGCTAATATTAAATATTTTTTATTTTCTAGTGTTGATGATATTTTTTAAGAATATGGAGAATTAAATTCAAGAACTGTAGAAGTCACCAAAATAAGTGAAACATATAATACAGTTAAAGCAAAATTATTCAAATAATAGCATATAGAAAATTAAAATGAATTACAGTTATATTTTTCATTACCTTGAGTAACAGAGGAAATAGATATTTTGAAATAGTAAAAAATAAATGAACAGCAATTTCTACATTTGGTATATATTGCATGTAATTACTTAATAATACCTGCAACTAGTATATCTGTGAAATAGACTAGCAAAAATTTAATTACTAACAAAAGAAACTGATTTTTAGATAAAACAATAAGGGAATGCATGTGTTTAAAGTTATGGTGGCAAGGGCCTCTAGCAAGCAGTAATTAAAATTTTACTTGACATATAAATTTTAAAAATTTTAAAATAATTAAAATTAAAATTTTTGTTAATAAATATTAATTTATTTTATTTTAATAAAAAATTCATTAATTATAATATTATAAAATAATCAAAATTTTAAATTATATATTATACATATAAATTTATTTATTTTATAATACTTAATAAATTAAATTTATATAAATTTATATATTAAAAAATATATTTATATTTACAATTAACAAATCTTTTTTATTTTGACTCTGATTTAATTTTTTTAATTAATTTATAAAAGTATTACATATTTATTTTATTACATATAGATTTTAGGTAAAAATGATAAATTGGTTACAAACTATGATTAATCAAAAAATTTTATAATGACTCGAAACCTTTGACAATCATATACACTGATGTGACATAATACATAATGGATATAATGAGTAGACAACAATTACGTATAATATGTAATTATATATAATTGATGTAATAAGTAGATAGCAATTACGCATAATAGGTAATTATAGCATCTATAAATATAGCTTCTTCTTTTCTTTTTTTTTTTTTAACCCTTCGTTTTTTACTTCTATTTCTCACTTTCTATTGTCACTTAATTATGAATAAATACTTATTTTTCTTTTGCATATGCCGAGTTCTGCTTTTGCTGAATATTTAAATTTAATAATAAATAACTCTAATTTTTTTTTAACTAATAATGATTTGATATGATCATTATACCTTGTCTCTCTTTATAATTTTAATTGGCATATTCATAAAGTCAAATTTATTGATAATAGGATAGAAGCTATGTATACCGATAGTACTCGAAAACAGTTTACATTTACTGCTTCTGCCACAGATGTTAGAAGAGAAGAAATTTAAAAAAGCTAGACACTGTTCTTGAGATAAGTAATAATATAAGCACAGATAATGAAAATCTGAAAGTGAAATATGAAGAATTTTCAGATATGTATTTTTTTTTTAGTTTACAATTATAAATCTAATGTAATATGAATTAATTTTATTTGTAATTCTTATAATGGAAGTTGGCTCAAGTATAAATAAATTGATATGATCAATCCAACACATCGGCA
>CAJVPT010001184.1:0-22843 GCA_910592055.1 Acaulospora colombiana
CAGTAATATTCTGCTTCTTTTCCCACTCTATAACTTTTTTGCAGTGGCTATTCCATATGTCCTTCTTGAAATTTTTTCTCATTTTATAACAAAGTTTACCGATTATACTTTGTATGACTGTCGGGGGGATCTTGAATTGAATTTTGAGGTAATTCTTTAAGAAAGCAGTTTTGTTCTCTTCTATGTATCCACAAATAGTGTTAAAAAGGCTTCTATCAGATTGCTGAATCCCATTCAACTATTTATTTGTCCAGTTATTGATTGCAGGATAAACTTCTTTACTAATATATCGGGTAATCTTTTCCTTTGCTTTTCTCCATATATCCTCTTTAATTTTTTTAGTGGCTGAACATTCGAACAAGTGTCCTAAAGTTTCTTCTTGAAGTTCACATACTGAATATGTTGTTATAGTATAAATATCTGGTTTCCTTTTCTTGAATATCTATAATATTGGAAGTTCATTATGGGTCAGGTTAGTTAGGAAGCTTTTGTCTTTATTATCTTTGAAAAAGGTATCGAAGGTGTTGGATGGATTGAACTGATTTCAGGTCAACCAATCTATGATTTTGTCATTTTGGATCCACAGTTCTTGAATCCTTTTCTATGTTGTTCAATCTTTTCCTATCTTTTTCTTGTTGAACGTCTTGATAAATTCTCTAATATTGATATCTATCGTATGCTTTTTCCATGTGGCTATTGTCAGAACTGTCCTTAACTCTGATAGTTGGTGCCAAATTATTGGATTTTCACATCTAGCTTGTTTGGCAAGCAAATCTATTTGGTTATTGAACTTATCGATTCCATGGGCTTTGACCTTTATAATTTCTAAGGTGAGATCTTTCTTTTTAACTAAATTTTTGATTCTACTCTATAATGGCTAATTAGCAGTCTTTATTCATCTTCTTGTTGATATCTCCACTTGTGCACTAATGGATTTCCATGTCTTAACTGTAGTATTACAGTCAGAGAATATTGAGACTATTGTATTTCAAGGAGCTGTATATATTGCAGTTAGAATAGTCAATATTTCTGCTCTTATTGCCAATGACTATATTGATGCCCCTGCTAAGAATTGCTTCACAACTTTATTGTCTTCTACTAGGACTCAAGCCAAACCTATTTCAAGCTCACTATCTTTTGTCTCTTTTTTATATGATCCATCAATATAAAAAGTAAACTGAGTAGCTATACTTCTTTTATTATAATTCAGAATATCTATAAGTTCATCTATATGTTCATTTGATTGGATAGCTTGTCTTATTAGCATGGCTTCCCAGTTTTCTACCTAGATTTCTACTTCTGGTCTAGACATTAATAAAGTTTTTACTTGTTGCCTTGTAGCTATATGCCAATCTGTAGGATTGTCAGGTAGGAAGACTTGTTTCCCTTTTCTCAAATTTTCATGTTTATTTAGTTGTGATAAAAGATGGACTTGTGATATACTTACTTCTTTTACTTGGGATAATCTATCTGATTAAAGTAAAGTATGGTTACTAGTAGAATTGTATATCAATTGGTATGGAACAAATTGAATTTTGTTGTTCAAGAATAATGTCTTTCCCAATTTGTCCATTGCAGAGCTAGAGCAGGCTATCCAGTATGTTTTTTTCTATCTGGATAAGCTGAAAAAGCTTCAGTTTGAATATTATAACCTGTCCAGTCTAGTCCGTGCAATGACTTTCTTAGAAAGTCATGATTCTCTGTCACCTTTTCTCAGACTTTTTTATACCAAGAGGGAATTGGACCTTTGTATTTGTTGAAAAGAATCTGGATTGTTTTCCATTCCTTAAGCGTTATCGTAGTTGAATTGATGATTTGATCTAGGAATATAATCTTGTGCTTACAAAGTGATAGAATGGCTTTCTTATATTCTTTATTATTCTGCAGTATTGATGTAATAGATAAGATATCTTCCTGATAATTAAAGGTTTCTTTCCATCTCCAACTTTGAAAAGTAATTTGTAATTCTTTGGCCAGAGCCAATGTTACAGCTGCCAGATTTTCTTTGATTATCTTATGTGAGTTTACAGGATTATTTAAGATATTTCCAGGTTCTTAGCTTTTAATTTGGCTCTGTTTCAATTGAATTATAGTGGTCAAACCAGAGGCCTCACTATTGTTGAGCTGACAGAATAGTACTGATATATGGCTTTTTAACTATATTTCTCAGATACTTTTGAGACTATATATTTGTTTGTTATGGATGCAACTATTTGATATTGTTTCACAGATTAATGCTTTGTTCTTGAAAACCTTTCTGAACATAGCTGTGAGTTTATCACAAGTCTTTTTATTCAGGTGCGTATGTTGTATTCTATATTCTATTCTAGGAATTAGTACTCTTTTAATAACATAATATGCATGTTTTTTTGTTAACTTCTTCTTAGATATTGCCTAATCTATCACCTTAATTTCTGATTTTATTAGATCGATCATATTCTGACTTTTCTGTTTTGGTCCCAACCAAATGCCAAGGAATCTGGCTTGATTCTTTTTGTCAATTTCATTAACTATAATGTTCTTTGTTTCAGCTTAAACCCTTCCAGGATCTTGAGGATTTCGATTGATAGTGAGAAAAATTGACTTTGTTATATTAATTTGTAAGTCATTTGCTATGTAGAACTTTTTCGCTTCTTCCAAAATACTTTCCAAGTTTTTTTTGGATTTGGCAATCCATATTGTATTATCCATATAAGCTATCACTATCTGTTGTAGGGAGAGCTTAACCTTCTTCTCAGGTTTATAGAAGTTGGGTAACCATTTTTCTTTTATGGTATAACCCAGATCAGTATTATTTTGAATTTTACATAGCAGCGGGTCATAAAAAATTTTCCATAACAGTAAAGAGATTGTTTCTCCTTGATCTATATCATCTCCTACAACTATCAGGTTAGAAAGTCCATAGGAAGAATAATGCTACAACTTTTATCTTTGAAAAGATCTATTATCTTGATGGTTGCAGGGATTCGAATCTAATCTATAGCTTTTTCAAGTATGAAAAGAAATATTATGTCATATGCCTTAACAGTATCTTGAAAATTCTTTCACTTTTTCTCTAGCTTCCTCACAAATACTATTTAGCAGATGGATAGGTTCTGCTGTACTTTCTCCTAGTAAACCAGCAAAGTTTGAACCTTTAAGAATTTTGTGCTGTTTATATATTCTTGATAGATGAGCAGTGAGAATTTTGATAAAACATTTGTGAGCTGTTTCTAGAAAGACAATGGGTCTGGTATTATTCAGTTGACATTTCCAAGGCTTAGGTTTAGGAATGGGATAAATATTACTACTTTTCCATTTCTTAGATATCCACACAGTATTTAAAACTTTATTAAACAACAAGCATAAGGTCCCTTTTCCTTTAATACCTAAGTGCTTGAGCATTTCATAACTGATATATGAGGGACCTGCTGCTTTATTGTTTGGGAGATGCTGCAAAATAGCTTCAAGCTCTTCTATTTTGATTTCTTCTGTTAGTGGTGAATACCATGTTGGATCAATTTACTCTTTAGATTAGTATTCTTTTTTCCAAGAAGGATCTAAGCTTTCAAAGTTAACATTTCTTTGTTTGAAAGCTTCTTTATGATAGTTCTTATCCTTGCTTTTAATAGTTTGTAAATTGGTAGCTATATATTTTATCCTCTCTTGATTTTTGGTTAATACTCGATCTAATATGGGTCTTGTTCTTTTGCGGTTCAAGATTGAGCTCAGCATTTATTTTTGGTTGAACTTGAGATCTTTACATCTGTTTTCTAAGACTTCTTTAATTTGATTTCTGATATGAAGACTTTCTTTCTTCTTGCATACCATTCTGAGGCTATGCTCAATTTTAATGATCTTTGATAACAGCTCTGGAATTTCTTCTCGTGATTGGGGTGAAGCTATTTCTTCTTCGACAGATTTACTAAGCCTTCTTAGTTTCTGGATAGTCTTTTCTATATTTGTTAGAATTCTTATATCCCAGTTGGCTTGTATTTTCTTTAAAAGAAAGTAGATTTTGTTAGCTTCCCTGTAGGCTTCAAAGTCTTCCTTTGGAATTGCTAATTCAGGCTTTGCTTTTTTCTTTATATAGGGAGTAGAGTAAATCTTTTTTTTTTGAGATGTTTGTAAGCACTCTTGATAACTGTTGACTCGAAATAATGTCAGGCCTCTTCAAGTTCTTGGAGACTATTCTTTATACTTGGCTAGGAAGGTTGTGGATCAGTTTTTGAAAATTTGTTCTCTATCCAGCATTTAAATTTCTCTATTGTTCTGCTGTGGAATTTATTGGGTCAAGTATTTTCTTTTCTTTTGTTCTACATTGTTCCTGTACTTAATTTTTGAGCAAATTGTTTGTTGTCATTCTTGTCAGTAATAAAGTATCGTCACTATTTGACAATGTTTCTTTGGGGATGTTTTTGAATTCATATATGTTATTTAAACTAATTTCTGATAGTGTCCAGATATAGTTGATTCTAATATATAATATATTGTTTGCACATGTGAAGGTAGTGTTTTCTTCTTTCCAAGAGTTCTGGATATCTATATAGTTTTAGTCTTTTAAAAAGTTGAAGAGACCTATTTCAGCTTTCCTATATCTTGGTATCTTTTTGTCAGTGAGTGGCTGATCTGCTATTGGGTTAATGACTGCATTGAAATCTTTTATGATTATGACCAGTTTAGCTATAATATATATTATGTTGCTCGAATGAAAATATACTTATATTTTTAATTAATTAATAAACTAACAATCTAACTTGACTATAGGTGCTTAAAAAAAAAAAAGTTAATTAATATTTCATTCTTATTTTATTTTTTAAATTGAATTAATTTATATATTAAGTTTTATAAAATCAATAAGATATAATTAACAAGTTTTCAAATATGAACTCTTTTCGCGATCCTCTAACTACATACAAAAAAGATATTTGCAAGAAGTTTTATATTTCTTTGCTAATAAAGTCTTTATACTTTTATTAAAACAACTTGAAGCTTGTCTTTATATATCTTTCCTACCTTTCCTTACTTGTTTATAAACTTCTTTGAATAAAAACTTAAGCCTCTAGTGACCTGAAAAGACTCAAGTACATACTTTCTCTATTAAGGGCAAGAAGGTTCTAGAAAGTAAAAGAACTAACAAGTGGAGTGTCATCTTACAGAGTTAGAAGTGATAAGAAATAGAGGTTTTGTTGACAGGGGAAGGCTTATTATCCACCTTTTCTCTGTTTGACCCTGAATTTTTGATAGTATAACGTCACCTGGCATCTGATTAGTTGACATGAAACATGTTAGTAACTGAATATAAATAAGCTCCTATTGGTTATCTTATGTGTTCTGATGATGTTATTGATAATAGAAAGAGTTGATTGATGTTTCGTGTCCATTCCATTTCTCCAATTGGGTTAACTTACAGATTAAATTTCATGAAACCAATAAGATACGAGCAACAAGTCCCTAAGTGGTAAAAAAGCTACTATTCATTCAAGCTGAGATCTTTCTTTCTTATCATCCTGATTAAGCAAAATTCAAGACCAAGGTTTTCTTTTTATCCTGGTCAAGCAATAAGACCAAATGATCTTTAGTTCATACTAAGCTTCAACCCTTTGGTTATAGTTAAGAATGCATTTTTCAGAAGTTGTTAAAGGATATTGCAATTGACGAGAATCCCCACTGCTCTTCTGGTACCCTCCCACCATTATGAAGCAAAAAGATCTTTGGGGAAAGACTATTTTAGGCAATAAAAGATATACATCAGTAAAATTCCTTTAACTAGGCATGGCTGCTGAAAGATATCATATTGAAACAATATGATTCAGTCCCTACTAGATCACATAAGAACCTGGGGTCTATCATAAGTTGTTCTCCTATTATAGGTAAATAAAAAATTACTGCCCAAAGAAGATTGGGACTAAGTGTGTTTTGGAAGTAAAGGCTCTTACTAGATAATAAGTCTCTTCAGATGATACACAAGAAGAAAATCAAGATTAAGAATGAATAAGTTCCTCAGACAGTCAGGAAAAGAAAGAATATCCCAATCGGGCATTTCTTATTGAGAAGAGGTCTTGAGAAACAGGTCTTTGGAAGAAGCTGAAAATATTTTTTCATTTTTTACTCTTTTATTTTCTTGTGGTCTACTTAGACATTTTTAAATATTCCCCTCCCCTTTTTTCAACACATCTTTTTGTAATTTCCTGTAATCTAGCAGCTTGGTCAGATATATAGCAATGACAACCTGCTGGCAATGATACAGTGGACTAGGAGGGTCTTTATCCAAAGACACTGCAAAGTGAAATATTGTCCTCAAGGTTGAACTTAGAGACTTTTATGCTTACAATGAGTTTGTTAGATTAGAAGAATAGTTTAGCTGTAGCATGTACCATGCTGCTTGAATGAAAATGTACTTATGTTTTCAATTGATTAATAAATTCACAATCTAGCCTGGCTACAGGTACTCAAAAAAAAAAAAAAAAAAAAATAGCAATATTAGTAATTATAAAGATATTCATCAAAATTATCAATTAAGCAATAAATCACTTCCAAAGATACATGTAAAATTACTTACTGTAAACTAAAACAAACGAGTTATTTAGGAAATTGATTTTAGTAAAGCATAAAATTATGAACAATTTTCAAATGTTTAATAAAGCGCATATAATTAACCTGACGAAGGGTTTGATATTGTATATATGTATATACTGTATATGCATATAGTTTGTCATGTTATGTATCATTTTTATTTGTTATTTATGTTCGAGGTTGTATATCAAACCCATCTATTTTCATACGTTATTGCTTTCATCAAATAAACTGTTGTATCCTTGAAATTTTTCAATAGTTAAATAATGATACGATCGATGTCTTATTGTCCATGATTCATCATTCTACAGATTTCAAAATTTTATGTTCAAATGGGTTGAAACAATTGAAAATAAATATGATTATCTTTAATTACTATAACTTATTCTTTATAGATTTTAATTTTATTATTTTATGCTTCTTAAAGATTTTAAGTCACAAAATAACTAATATAAAAAAATCCCAATTAAAATTACGGCTGTAAGGGCGTTTCTTGGTTTGTGATAATTCAAGAAATTGTTTGTAACTATTTTTATAGTATTATTCAACCCCAGAGACGAGCTCAAAGTCAAGTACGTAGTCTATAATTCCCCATCCAGGGGTAACAATGATACGTATATACTGTATTAGATTATATTATTTGATTGAAACGCATTGCTGTACGACATCTAATACACTTGGCTACCGAATGAAGAAGTTTTCGATCGAGTCATTGTGTACAGTGTAAAGTTACGGTTTCCGATCTGTTTTCAATGATTGTCCAAAAAAAAAAAAAAAAAAGAAACATCCGATATTTCATGGGAAAAAAAAAGTTTATTCTTTTTTCGGAAACGATACATGTATTTTACAAAAATTCAATATTTTCCCTTTGGACAAGTTATGCGTATATGGTACAAAATAGTTGACTAAAAAAAAAAAATATATATACATTTTTTTTCTCTCAAAAATTGGATTTCAAGGTCAAGGTCATGGATCGTTGAGAACAGAGATATCGATGGCGATCCGAGTACCACCCTTCAAGGAAAGAAAAAAGGGAAAATTGAGCAAACTGAATGGTCACTTGAAGGAATTCTAGATCCAAAGGAAGTAATATGAAAAGGTGAGTGAAACAATAGACGAGGAAAAAAAATTTTTTTTTTTGATTTTAATAACGCGACCTAAAAGGAAAAAAAAAGAAATTTTACCAAGAAATATGAAAACCAAAACATGAGATGAAGAAAAACAAAAATAGAATAAAATCCTAAAAAAGTTATGCGAAAAAGGGAATTTTAAGCCAATTTTTTTTGTTTTTTTTTTTAAGGTATAGCTTTTTAAATTTTTTTTTTAAAATATATATTTTTTTATAGACCTTAAAGAGACGAAATATGAAAAGAAGAACTTTGTGGAATTTTTGTTGTTTTTGTGAGTTTTTTTGCTTTTTTTTTGTTGTTTTGTTTGTTTTTTGTTTGCAGCATATGTCTGTATAGAGAATTCCCGAAAGAATTTTTCGACTTAAAAAAAAAAATTTTACCATAAACAAAAAAGAAGTTTTTTTTTTTTTAAAAGAAAAAAAAAAAGATAAAAAAGAAAAGATAAAATCGATTGTAATGTATTTTAGTCCATTACGCCAATGAAGGAATAATACTTGGCATTTCGTTTATAAATAAGCAAATGTGGGCTGAATGTGGAATGACCGATAAGGAAAGGGTGTATGAACTAAAAAATCATTTACTAGGAGGTATGGGAGGATCGAAGGTGGAGTTAAAAAGAAACTAAGTTAAGAAAAAACGTTATGTTAAGTAAACATACAGTAGAAAAAAAACGCGGATATAACACGAGATTGCTATGCACCATAAATTGGAACGTGGAAATCAGGAGACATGAAGAATACAAGAAAGCGAGCAAATATGAGCCACCAACTACGATATTCAGATTGTTGTTTTTTAAATTCATACGGATATGAAAATCCGACCAATGCATGAAGATAAGCGATGAGACGCAGGCATAAAAAAAAAAAAAAAAAGAGGGAATCATATATGAAAAAAGCCCAACCGGGAAGAACTTAAATTCGTGTAAAGAGAAAGGATAACTTTTTGAGAGAAAGTGATACGTGTAAAAGATTGAAACATAAAATCATCTTGAATCTATTATCCGTCCCAAAATCAATATATAGGATTCTGTCTAAATGTGGAACTCGGTGCATTATTATCAGGATTCATCTGCGAACTGTCCCCGAAGCCCTCTCTAATAATCGGACTGGGTAAAATGTGAAAGTAGCTATT
The DNA here is from genome assembly GCA_910592055.1 of Acaulospora colombiana. Taxonomy (NCBI): domain Eukaryota; kingdom Fungi; phylum Glomeromycota; class Glomeromycetes; order Diversisporales; family Acaulosporaceae; genus Acaulospora; species Acaulospora colombiana. The sequence continues at coordinate 8,817 of CAJVPT010001184.1, forward strand.
GGCCGTAGGCGGGGACAAAGAATGTGAAGGGGACGAGAGTGAAAAAGATGATAGCGAGATGGAAGGAAATGATGAAATGGATGATGGTGAAGTGTTACTTCGAATGTTTGCATCTTCACTGCTTCTAGGAGACGCGTGATCCATCGCCAGTGAGTCCCTTCTACCTCCCTTGTACTCGAGGTCCCACTTAAACAGCGGAGGAGTGGCCAACGGCGGTGTTTGTATTTGAGGCATCGTGTACTGATTCTTGTGCTGCCCACCGTTACTCTGATTCATCACGCAGGGACATAATTTTCGGAAATCGTGAGTGAAACTTAGCGGGCTGCAGTTACAGATTCTTGAAGATGATGGAGCCGCCGACGCCATGGACTGCGAGGTGGATGGTGGTAAAGGTGGTGTAATTGGTACGTCGAGTGATGTCGTACTCTTGGGATGGATAAGTATGTTGGGATCGGTGTTGATCGGAAACGGCAGGCGTTTTGGTGTGGGCTTAATTATTTGTGGGTGCATTAATGATGATTGTGAATTTATGTTGTTTCTTGTACTTTGCGGAGAGTGGGAGTGGTGGGTGGCGGGTGAATTGTCGGAGTTGACTTTATGGATGTCTTCGTGACATATGATGGCGCCGATGGAGGTGACGGGGACAAAGCTCGAAGGTGACGACACCGTTTTCGCTTGTGCTTTACCTTGATATTCTTCATTCCCATAAGTAGAGTTATCAATCGCTGCTGTGGAAGTTGCATTCGATAGCCTACATTGTTGCGGGCGCATCGACGTGACATGACATCTGTCGTTCGACGATGGTGATCGACCGTTATTGCGCCGTTGTGATGCGGCGTTAGCCTGACGACGTTGCTGTTGTGGTTGATTTTGTCTGCTGCCAAATGTTTGCACAAAATTCATTCGGAGTAGTTGAGGCCTGAATGATGGTCCATTGTTTTTGGTAAATTCTGTTTTCTTTCTTAGTGAGAAGGCCGAAGTTGTACGCTGCGTGATGCGTTCTTTGTTGGTGAGAACGGGAAGCCATAGAACGGGTTTTGGTGGATTTATAAAGAATTCCTCGCCGTCATCGGAAATTCCTTCTGTGCTGAGGAGATGTCGGTTGACGAAGAAAATCGGTCGAAATTGAAATCTCTTCCTCGATTGGGCGGAAGAGTTGTTGTTGGCATTCGCAGATGAGGCGGGAGGAGAGGTGTGCATGAACTTCTTAAGATCTTCCGTCATATTAACCAGGTTACGGTATAATTTCCGGACGTTTTTCTCGTGTTGACTACGCATACTCCTCGAAGACTGTTCGGCGACCAACAAATTCTTTATGACATCCAACGGGAACGCCGAATTCAACAATTGATTACGAAAATCCAACACCATCAAATTCTCATGATGGTTCACACTACTCATACTTCCGTTGGCCTCCAATGAAGCGCCTATTGCGGAGAGCAATTCCGGCAATTTATCTACCTCACACTGTACAATGTCGCGTACGTCACTGACACTAAGGCGCGTGTGTTGAAAACATTTGAGTTGACATCTGTAGAGTATTCGGGAGCACAGCAACATCAGGGCAAAGTCGTGACGTTCAGGAGATATGAGATCAATGTCGATCAAACATTTTTCCTCACGAGATGTCAATCGGCTTTTTACTTTAGGCATTATTTTGATTCTTTTTTTTTTTTTATCGTGTAAGCGGAAGAAAAAAAAAGTATATATATATATATATATATATGTATGTATATGTATATATTTTTATTATTCTCTCTTTTTTTTTTTTTCCAGGCGAGTTAAATAAAACGAAGTTGAGATCGATGTTTTTCGTGAACACGAAAGAATCGTTGAAAAAAGTTTTTTCTTCGGACAGAAAAACGTGAAGGGTATTTGTATGTATGGTCTGGGGCACAGCAATATTGTTTGTTATATAAATTCGTGAATCGTTAATTGTTCTATTTATTTGTTATATGAGAGAGGCCAGGAGAGTGTCTCTCTTAGGAATACGTGCACATGTATCTAAGAATGCGTTTGTATATTGGGAAACTAGACGAAAACGTTAAGGATGACGAAATTTTACGAATTCCGTGGCGGAAAGATGCTGTGCTTTTTGCGGAGAATTTATACATGACAAGTTTACACAAGAAACCTTGAGCGACTTTCGTGGACTGATTGAGCGAAGGATACGTCGCCAATGCGAAATTCACCCAGAGACCGAATAAATAATAATTTATGCCGTTAGTAGATCGCAAATCTGAAGTTATTAAAGCAAGCTAAGCTGATTTATGCCTTGGGAGCTCTGACGAACGGTATTATTGATATTATTTATTATTACAGTACCTACTATTATTCCTCTTCTTTTTTTTATTGACGCGTGTTGGCGAAAAGAAAGATGATCAACTTTTTGAGGAATTGTTGACTCCAAAAAAGTATGAATGCCGGGACCCAACCCAAAAATAGTGGTGAATTTGAGTTTTTGGAAATAAGGATGTAACCTTGCAGAAAAGACCAAGGATAGTTGATTGGTTTTTTAAAAAAGGAAAGAAAATAACTGGACGGCGGTTATGATCGATCACCAAAAAATTTTTGTCGGGATCCTTTATAATGGTGAAAATTGAAAACACACAATGTTATAATTAATTCGATTCGCATAAATGATCAATTTCCATTATAGAACGTGTGACGAGATACTATTATTCAACTGGATAGGAATTATTTAAGTCACTGTTGTTGTGTTTTCTTTTCTCCGGAGATTTCATTCAAAAAAGTTTCTTTTTAGAACACGTTTGTCAATGCATTATTGTTATTACACTTCTAGCGGTATTTTTGGTGTCCTCCAGTTCCACATTATAAGTGGTGTTCCTTTTTTTTTTTTTTTTTTGTTTTTTTTTTTTTAAAAAAAAAAAACAAAAAGCAAGAAATAAAAGAAGAAAAGAGGAAACACATTGAAAACCAAACTCGGCGATTCATTGAGGTTTTCTCCGATAGATCATTGGTCAAAACAACTCCAAAGAAAAGGAAGTACAAGTGATCCCAAAGAAGAGGGTAATGTAAGTAAAAATAGTACTATGCGATGTAATGCGTCAATGAAAACTTGCTTTATATATAAATGTAATGCGTACCAGTGATTCATTTCTTTGCGGCGTACAGGGGTGAAAAGGAGGAGGGAGTCTTTCTTTTTTAATTAAACACGGAAAAGGAAATTTTCGTCTAGAACGCGCGTGTGAGGGCTGCAATTATTGATGATAAGGTTAGCTGATAAGCGAATCAGTATCACCGTTGATTTGTCTGACAATCGAATTAGTGAATGCAATAAAATATTCCCTGAAAAATGTGTCACCATCGTTAATAACAATGCATGGCATGGTAATCGGACGGTAGTCGAAACTATTAGTAACTCAACGTGTGCCACGCGTCTACGAATTAAAGGGCGCATTAAGAACCCATCGTCTAACCGATTTTACTCATTTTGCCCGTGAAGCATCGTTTATGCATCAAAAAAGGAAACATATTAATTTCTTCGTTCAAACGGCCAATTATTGGTCACACGTTATTCGATATGTACATTATTCTTATTAAGCAATTGGGCTTCAGGATGTTCAATTAAATTATGAAAGTTGGTGATGCTTAGACATGGAAAAAATATATCGAGGAAACAATGAAATCATTTTGGAGGTACAACGCATTTCGGACATCAATGGTACTACCATTTATCGACAAGAATCGAAATTATTGTGTTGACGTACGTCACTTTGGAAAAATTCATAATTTATTGGTATTCATGGTAATAATGTTTGTAGGAAATACAATGAGATTCGGTGTGCTTGAATATCACCACATGCATATGTTAATACCAATTGGATAACAAATTATAATTTCACGCGTCCTCCTCTTGAATGATTTTTATGCCAACGTGGCAGTCAATTTCGTTGATGCGCTATATCAACGTGTAAAGCAGAAGATTCGCACTGCATCGAGAAAAACAAAAAAAAAAAAAAAAAAAAATTCTACGTGCATAAGGATCATGAAAATCGCGTTGTTCATTTTTTTCTGATATTAATTAATTATACTAACTATATCCATGCTGATTAAATCCACATGAGCAAAAGAGGAATTATTGTTTTATTTTGTAAGAGCATCTAATTACTCAAAACAAGTTTACTTGTTCCTTAACCACGATTGTCGACCATATTTGAAATCTGTCTTGATTTTGGTTCAAAATTCTGTTTGTTTGGTTCTTTTTACATTGCCTTTTTATTATTATTATTATTATTTTTCCTTCGGCATTAATTCGATTTCTATTTCGGCGAGCACTACGTATAATGGCGATTTTCTTTAATGTGCCGACTCTATTGAAAAATTGTACAAAATAAGATTCAGAAAACAGCCCTACGCATGCATCCTCATTATAGAATACTCCATTTGAATGTCATAAAATTTTGGCGTGAAATCTGTGAACATCGCTTCGAAGGCGTTTATTGTCACGTTGAAAGAATGACATTATGTTTGAAAAGCAGGAACAATATCATTTTGAAGAATGAACTGCGGCGCACGAGTCTATAGAAACTCGGGGGATTGATAAATGCATTGTTTGATAATAACATTCATAGCAAGTGCACCTTTCCAATGGTGGGAAACAATGAGATAACATACCCACGAACGAGAATTAATTCCTCTCATGCATATTAACGATCGGCAGGTGAAAATTAATTGTTTCCATAAACTTAAACCTTTTTAACGCGCCATTAGCACATTTCTTTAAAGCCCCAAAACACAATCATTCGATTCAAGATGACAACTGGAAGAATTAAAAATATTAAGGGGCGTTACCTTGCTGGTAAAACCCGAGCATTGATAATTGATTTCTAGATTAATCAAAAATTTCTAAAGATAATCAGGTATTATTCGTTAACGATTTAAGCTTGTATTAGGATCTTTGATTTAAAAATGGTTATTTAGCCGCAATGCATAAAAAATAATAATAATTTTTTTTTTTTATATAATAACGGCTCGTTACTACAATCAAAAATTTTTTCTTCTCGAAAAAAAAAAAAAAAAAAAAAAAAAAAAAAAAAAAAACTAAAAAAAAAAAAAAAAATCATTTCTTTTTTTTTTTTGCAATTTTATAACGAAATCATCTAATTTTTATATAATTGATTAATTGATTAATCGAATAAATCTTCGCATTATATTAATAATTGTCAAATTTAGATTAATGTAAACTAAACTCATATACAGTATTTATAATTATTTAAGTAATACGCATTAGTATTCTACAATGTTTTATAAAATATTTATTATAACTGTTATTATTTTTGAATTAAACATCTTGTTAATTTTTTCGTCGAAATATCCTATAGGTGCAATCGGTTGTTCATTCATAATTATTATTTACTTTCCCTTTAAGTTTCTTATTCGATAGCATTATGAAAGAAATAATTTTTGCAAAACAAAAAAAACAAACGAACGAACGAACGAAACTTCATAATACGAAAAAACCATTTCCGAGAATAACATAGTGAACCATTCTAAACATATGCCTTTGTGTTATACGTAGATTTACTGTACCATCAGTCTGTACGTGCGATGCGTCTATAATTAGTTATGTGCTAACACAAAACTTATGAACATTTACGTAATGAATGTATGTCCGTCTTGCACTTTTTACAAGCAAACTCTACATTCGTGTTACATGATACGTATATACTGTACGTATTACGCGAGCATTTCTCTAAGCCATCAGAAGTAAAAACTGATAGAGAAACTTTCAACTACTGCTGTTGTCGTTAGAGTTGAAAAAAAGGGGTGGTAAAGTGAAAATTTCCATCAGTCAATACGTCTATAATTAGTTACATACTACGTACCATAATTCGTTGTACAAATTTACGTAATGAATGTATGTCAGTCCCGCGATTGATTACATACTTGCTTTTTACAAGCATTCGTGTTACTTACATACGTTATATAAATGCGAACATTTCTCTAAGCCGTCAAACTGATGGAGGAATTTCTGATTGAAACGGTTGCCAAAGTTGGTGTCATCAGAGCATTACGTGCAATACCAATTGCTGGAAGTACCTTGGCCGATATTGCTCAAGATATTATAAATATAGTGGAAACTTCCAAACATAATAAAGAGGATTGCAAATATATTTCTAACCGAGTACAAATAAATTTAGAAATTATAATTGAAAACCGACTACAAGGTTATGTCAAGAAGTCATTAGAAGCTTATAAACATATGTTAATTGAAATAAAAAATCATGTAAATGAAATAAGTCAAATGACTTGGTACATGAAAATAGAAAAAGCAAATTACGTAAGTTCTGTATAAGCGTCAATAAAATTTGTTTTTTATGAAATCAAGGAATTTAATATTTTCTTTCTATTTAAGGTTAAAGCCAGGAATGAAGAATTGCTGAGGAAACTATGGGATGCCACAAATGATTTCTATAATAGTGTGTCACTTGGTACCAATATGGTAACAAATGACACAAATAGATTAGTACATGACATGGGACGGGACATTAAGATGTTGTTAATTCTATAGGCAGAATTACTATTCAAAAAAAGCTTGAGAGAACAGAAACATCTAGTTAATGAGCTTGAAACAAAACAATTGCAAGAACTCGAGATAGATAATTTGACATGCTACGTTGACCCGCAGTGCAAATATCAGCCTAACGACAAACAAACTTTTGATTTACTTGGTAAAACCATCAACTTCTTAGAAAACTCGAACTTAAAAATTCTTTTACTTATGGGAGATGCTGGAGCTGAAAAATCTACGTTTACTCTAAAGCTTACACACTTGTTGTGGGAAAAGTATAAAAATGGAAAAAGGATAAATGAAAAAAAGTTTATTCTCTTGTTTATCTCTTTGCCAACTATAAAGGATTCAATTTGCAACCTCGTCATTGAATACTTTAAAGACAAGGGTGGATTTTTTGAGGAGAATATTCAAATTCTTAAAAAATGTGATTTTATTTTTATTTTAGATGGCTATGATGAAATAAACAAGGATCGAAATATTTATATTACAAATAATCTCCGCGAATGGCAAGCCAAGGTTATCATAAATTGTCATATCGAATATTTAAATTTCAGATATAAAGATAAATTTTGTCCATATGGATTTGATAATCTGCCAGACTATAAAAAACTTCAAACTTATGTAATTGCCCCATTTTCACAAGATCAAATTGAGGAATATATTAGGAAATATGTTGAGAAAAAAGAGGAAACCGCGTGGAACACTATAAGATACCAACAGGTCATAAATAAAATACCCAACTTAATTGACTTAATAAGCAATCCTTTCATTTTAACAATTACCATAGAAATTATTCCCGATCTAACAAAAAACACCGAAAATGATATGCATTTGTCATGACTTACTCGCTTGGATTTATACAATATATTTACATCACGATGGTTTAAAAAAGCTGAAATACGTTTACAAAAAGGTAAAGCACAATTATCAAAAGAAGAGAAAAAATCTTTAAGGATTTGGTGGATAGCAAAGAAGGCTTTTCACGTGCAGTATTAGATCACATAAAGGTTTTCGCAATAAAACTATATGAAAAACAACAAGTAATAGCAAAATACTCCGAGGATGATGATGATTCCGATTGGAAATCCTTTTTTGATAAGAATCCTGAAACTAGATTATTACGAACTGGATATTCATTAAAACGTACAGAATATAGTGCCAAAGAGAACCATTATAGCTTTTTGCATAAGTTCTTATTTGAATATTTTGTTACTAGAGCCTTTTATGACAATATACTAGCTAAACATGAGAGGGATGAGAATGCTGAAAAGCTATTTGTTACAAAAAAATTTTCTAACTGATCTTGGTGTAATACATTTCTTGGTTGAATATGTTAAACGAGAAGATGCAATTAAAAAAAAACTTTTATATTTCATCGAAAAATCTAAAGCGGATGTGACTTTTAAAACAGCAGCAGCCAATACAATCACTTTGTTGGTTAAAGCAGAAATTCAATTCAATAATTATGACTTAAATAGAATTGCTATTGCTGGAGCAGATTTAAGCTATAGATTATTTGATCATGCACAATTTAAAAGTGCAGATTTAAGTAATGTTAATTTCCAAGAAGCGTGGTTACAATACGCTAATTTTAGTTCAGCCAATATATCAGAAGTTGAATTTGAAGAGATGCCTCTTTTACAACACAAATATTATTGTACATGCTGCTGTTATTCTCCTGATGGATATTTGCTTGTTGTCGGTAGTAATATTGAAATTTATCTATATAATATTAAGACATTAGAGAATATATACATATTCAAGAGGCATAGTGGCATTGTATTAAGTTTGGCGATCTCACCAGATAGCACTCAACTGGCGTCGGGTAATGATGATAAGACAGTGCGGTTGTGGTCCCTCAAGAATTTAAAACAGGAACTGCGCATTCTGAAGGATTTAGTAAATGTGTATGTAGTGTAGCGATCTCATCAGATGGCACTTAATTGGCATCAGGTAGTAATGATAAGATGGTACAGTTGTGGTCCCTCAAGAATTTAAAACAGAAACCACACATTTTGAAAAGACATAGTGATGGTGTTAGAAGTGTAGCAATCTCACCTGATGGCTCTCAACTGGCATCAGGTAGTGATGATAAGACGGTACAGCTGTGGTCCCTCAAAAATTTAGAACAGAAACCATGCATTCTGAAAGGACATAATGACTTTATATTGAGTGTAGCGATCTCATCAGATAGTACCCAACTAGCATCGGGTAGTTCAGACAAGACGGTGTGACTGTGGTCCCTAAAGAATTTAGAACAGGAACCGTGCATTCTGGAAGGGCATAGTGAATATGTTAAGAGTGTAGCGATCTCACAAGATGGCACCCAACTTGCATCGGGCAGTGATGATAAGACTGTGTGATTGTGGTCCCTCAAGAATTTAGAACAGGAATCGTGTATTTTGGAAGGACATAGTGATTGTGTATGGAATATAGCAATCTCACCCAATGGTACCAAACTAGCATCGGGTAGTAAAGACAAGAAGGTGCGGCTGTGGTCTCTCAAGAATTTAGAACAAAAATCACGCATTCTAGAAGAACATAGTCATTGGGTTAGAAGTTTGGCGATCTCACTAGATGGCACCAAACTGGCATCTGGTAGTGATGATAAGACAATATGGCTGTGGTCCCTCAAGAATTTAGAACAGGAACTGTGCATTCTGGAAGATCATAAAGGCACTGTATATAGTGTAACGATCTCACCAGATGGTACCCAACTTGTATCGGATAGTGATGATAAGACAGTGTGGTTATGGTCACTCAAGAATTTAAAACAAGAACCACGTATTTTGAAAGGACATGGTAATTGGGTTATAAGTATAGTGATCTCACTAGATGGCATCCAATTGGCATCAGATAGTGATGATAAGATGGTATGGCTGTGGTTCCTCAAGAATTTAGAAAGGAAATCACATATTCTAGAAGGACATAGCAATTGTGTATGGAGTATAGCTATCTTATCAGATGGCACTCAACTGGCATCAGGTAGTAAAGATAAAACAGTGCAGCTGTGGTCCCTCAAGAATTTAGAACAGGAACCGTGCATTCTAAAAGAACATAGTAATTGGATTAGAAGTATAGTGATCTCATCAGATGGCACCAAACTGGCATCAGGTAGTTATGATAAGATGGTGCGACTATGGTTCCTCAAAAATTTAGATCAGGAACCACATATTCTGAAAGGACATAATAGCACTGTATAGAGTTTAGTGATCTCACCAGATGGTACCCAACTGGCATCGGGTAGTGATAATAAGATGGTGTGGTTATGGTCAGTAGTATTTGATCTTTGTCTAACTGTTATTGATCTTTATGAATCTGTTCTTAGTATTGTATGGACTACAGACTTTTTACTAACTAGTGGTAGTGATAGAGTTATCCGTTCATGACATGTGAAAAGAAAAAATGAACAAGTTTCTAGCATCAACTTGCATTAGGCATCAAATCAATATATATTAATGACCAATAAAGTGATTATTCAAGACATAAAAGGCTTAAGTATTATGAATAAGTATTTCTTGAAGCAAAAAGGTGCTATTAAGACACATGAAGATTCTTAAAGTTGGAAGTTGAAATTTCATAATAGTTAAATAATCAAAATAAATAAAATCCAAAATATTATATTAAATATAAAATTAAAGAGTAATTATGAATTTATTAACAACTAATGATTTTTAAGTCTAAATTATGATTTTATTAATTATTCGCATTCACTCTTTCATAAAATGCATATACTTTCATAAAAAATGATAAAGGAATGTCTGATTACACTTTACTACATGTCGTAACCATCAAATTTTCCAAATCTTTGCAAAATTACTGTAGTCTCTCATGCTATTAATCATGTGAACATATTAAGCAAAAAAGGGCAGAAGATTAAAAATAGCTCATGCGAAGAGGAAGCATATTTATACTATACTTTATCCTTTCTTGATTTCTAGTACTCATACAATAGTACAGTTATCAGAACGCATTATAACTTTAATGGTTTACAAACTAACAAAATGTATTAATATACTGTATATGATAGTATATTATTGTATATATTAAAAGCTATTTCTAAAGAAAATATATATCAAATGTTATACAAATTAGTTACTATATACAAAATCTTTTTTATGAAATGCATTAAATTCTTAAGATATTATTTGACTATTCAGTTTATTATAATAATCACTTATATAAAACAAAGATACCTTATTAAATACTTTATTACATAATTAGATTTGATATTTCAAAAGAAATTCAAGAAATTTATCAAATTTACATATACTATATAAAAGTTTTTAAAATTATAAAGTATAATAAAAAATAAATTAATTAATGATATTATTTAGTATAAATTTTTGATTAAGATATATATACACATATATTAGAATACTTTTTATAGAAAATTTTAATTGATTATAATGTAATTATATAAAAATTTGAATGTTATATACTTATTAATTTATTGTATCAAAAATTTGAATATCAATATAAAATATTTTTTAAAGTTCAAACAAAAAAATTTTTTTTTATTAAATTTTATTTTTAATACTTTTATTATCAATTAAAGTTTAAAATTTAATAAAATTAATTTACAAATAATTATAATTTATGATATATAATCTATGAAATAATAGTGTAGTAATTAGTATTCTATAAATTAATTCACAAAATTTTAAATTAAATTCTTTAGAAAACAAAATCTTGATATTTTAATGGTCTATATTTGTCAATTTAATTATATATAATTGATATTTTCAAATATAATCTAAAGTAAATTGAATTTCAATAACTAATATTTATTTATTATTATTGAAGCTAATTCAATCTACAAAAAAATATAATAGTTTATATAAAAATTGTAATTAGATTACTATTTGAAATTGATAGAATTATATTATTATTTTTCATAATAAAAAGGATAGATTCTTAAATTAATTATATATTATTAAAAATTTTAAACAAAGATTTCTAAAATTATTAAAAAAATAATTTTTAATTGAATTTTAAAACTTTAATCATATCTTTAAACTTTAACTTATAGACTTAATAATTAAAAAGTCTTAGTAAAAAAAACAATTACAGATTTTTAGAAAAAATTAAAATTTGAATTTTAGATAAAAAAAATAAAATAGCTTAATAATTAAACCATTTTAATAAAAATAAGTTATAAATAATTAAAAAAAGAATGCATAGTTTGTGAAAAATTATTATATAGTATATAAATAGTTAATAATATATAAATAGATGTTAATATATATAAATTATTATAATATATAAATATATAAGTAAATAAATGTCTTGTATAAATATATAGTATAAATATATTACTAATAAAAATTATAATAATAAATTCATAAAATAATAAATTATAAAAATTATAGACAATTTTTATGAATTTGAAAATTTTTTAATAAAAAAAAATAAAAAACTCTTTTTTCAAATTTTCAGTTTTTATAAAAAAAATTTTTTTTTTGATAATTTTATTTGAAAATGATAGAAGTTAGCTTTATACATAAGAAAACATTTTTATACATAAAATCTTCAACTTTTAAACAAGCTTTATACTATTTATAACCAATCAATAACAAATATTAAATATATATAAAGAAAATTTATCTGTCCTATATATAGTTTCTTTCTTTATAGAATATTATAAAAAACAAAAAAACTCAAATATCTTGTAACTAATCAAAGAAATCTGCAAGTAAAGAAATATAAAGTTGAAGCTATTTAAAGTCTAAGCATATATTAGAGACATATAAAATAAACTTGCAAATCAACTAACAGAGATCAGTTGACAATAAGAAATGAAAACTAATACAAGAAATATTATACTTAAAACTGAAATTTAAAAAGAGATGCATTTCTCTACACAATATAATAAATAAGATTTAGAAATACCATCAAGAAAACAATTAAGAAAATTACATAAAAAGTCCACTGAACTAAGTGGAGACTTCTAAATAGAACTAGAAACAACTTTGACAATTATCTAATCCAGAAAATTTACTGATCCACTATCTTTAAATATCTTCAGATTATCAAAATGAGCAAATACAAAATAAATTAAAAAAACTAACAACAAGAAAAATTTCTTTTAAGTCTATAAAATCAATAACTCTCTATAAAAACCAAGCTATATCATAAAACACCTTCAATATATAAAGATAGCTTGTATAATAAATGTGAAGAAAGAGAGATAAGCATATATACTTTTATCTGTATAATATTATATATAAGGCAATAATAAAATAATTTATAATTAATACCATAATTACAAATATCACAAAGCATAAGACCAAAAACAATATCTTAAAATGAATAGACAAACTAAAAGAAAAAATCTCTCTATACTAAGAAAGATACTTGAAGTACACAATCAAAGAAGCCTTTTTTAAAGAGATAATATAAATTATTAAATAAGTAATTCCAGAATAACAATTCAGATATGACTACTACTTAAATATCAAAAGGAATATCACCAACAACTTATAAAAATTAGAAAAGAAAAGATGTGAAGACTTCTAACTTTGGAAAGCATAACAGAACATCATTAAGAAAATAGAGAAAAATATAAATATCTTAATTAAGAAATAGAGCTATGTTTCAAAGAAAGAGAAAACCTTATCAAGGAATAATTTATTCAACTAGTAAATAAATATATGAACAAAACTATTCAAAACATAATAATATTCTGCACCATTCTGAAATTTTTTATAGTACTAATCTAGCCTTGACAAGTTAGTATTCTCTAAAATAAGGTGGCAACAAGTCATAAAGTAAGTTCAGTCAAAAGACTATTCCTTTATTAAATAATGTATAGTTGATAAATATAGATAGTTATAGTATCTTATATATATATCTATTATATTTTAAATAAAGTAAGATTAAGTCAATATTTTTATAGATATTTCTAAGAGTCTAAAGTATATAAAAGTTTTTCTGCTTTCTTATAAAACAAGTTAATATAATTTTTATAATTTGTTAAATATAATTAATTACAATTTAATTATTAATACTGTAAAGTTATTAACTATAGAATTTTCTGAGAGAGTTAATATAATTATTGTTATAACTATTATTTTTATTCTTAATAATGATAGATATATATTAGTTTAGTTCTAAATATGTATTTTTCTCTATTTAAAAGAATAATAATCTATTTCAATTTTATTTTTATTTTTATTTTTTTTTAACTCACAATAATGCCACAATGGCTTGTCTTTATTAAAAAATTAAAGTAAATCTATAATATTTTACAGACTTTCACAACGTGACTAACTTGTTTTCATACAAAAGTACTCTAAGTCAGATTTTGTGGACAATATTACACTTCCCTAATAGATTGGTAATAACCTCTATTTACCAGAATCATTGCCAACAGTTTGTTACTGTTGATTGCCCGAAAACCAATGAATTGCTAAGTTAAAAAGGGAAAAGGGGACAATTCAAGATCCATCAAAAAAATTCAAAAATAAAAATAAAAATAAAATAGATT
>CAJVPT010001185.1:0-22839 GCA_910592055.1 Acaulospora colombiana
GCTAGTTAAAGTTTTAGCTTTAGCAATTCATACTATATGTATAGCTTACAATTGTTTAATAAAGCACACATAACTAGTCTGACAGAGGGTTAAAAAAAAAAAAGATATATTGCTAGAAGATATCATACTAAAAAAATATAACCTAGTTTCTACTAGGTCCCATAAGAACCTATAGTCTATCATAAGTTATCTGTCTACTACAAGTAAATAAAAAATCACTACTCAAAGAATATTAGGACCAAGTGTGTCCTAGAAGTAAAGGTTCTCACTAGTCGATAAGTTTCCTTAGATGGTACACAAGAAGAAAATCAAGATCAAGAATAGATAAGTTTCTCAGACAGTTAGAAAAAAAAAGGATATCCCAATCGGGTATTTTTTATTGAGAAGAGGTCTTAAGAAGCAGGTTTTTGGAGAAAGCTGAAAATATTTTTTTCAATTTTTACTCTTTTATTCTCTTGTTATCTATTTAGACATTTTTAGATATCCCTCTCCTCTTTTTTCAACCCATCCTTTGGTAGTTTCCTGTATTCTGGCAGCTTCGTCAGATATACGGCAGTGACAACCTGCTGGTAATGATGTAGTAGACTAGGAGGGTTTTCACCCAAAGACACTGCGGAGCAAAATATTGTTCTCAAGGCTGAACTTGGAGGCTTTTATACTTATAATGAGTTAATTAGATTAGAATAATAGTTTGACTATAGTATGTATCATGCTGCTTGAATAAAAATATACTTATATTTTCAATTGATTAATAAACTGACAATCTAGTCTGGCTATGGGTGCTCAAAAAAAAAAAAAAAAAAGTGTTAAATATGTTGATACTGATACTATTGTAGTTGTTTTATGAAAATATCTGAAAAATTTTGTTATTTGTTCAAATACATTCCAATTATTATCTATAAATACATAGTTTTTTAATTTTTGGCTTAATATCATAAGGTATTCAATTGCTTACAAATATACAGTAAACTGTTTAAATTATAGTAAATAAATATTAAATAATGTGAAATAAATATACTATACTATTTTTAGCTATATAGCATGTGCAACCATGTTATATGTTGAATTCCACTAAGTTTCTATATCTAAAATAGGTTTTAAAGTTTCTATTTATTGATTTTTGCAAGCATAATTTAATTTTTTCAGCTAATAAGGTGATGATTGTATTTTTACAACTAGTTTTGTAACTATATATAAATAAATTAGTAAATATAAAAGACTATATATTGTATATACTGTATAAGCTTATTTATTTTAAATTCTCTTCTAATATATTTAAAATTTCTTGTATACTTAAATTAATAATATGTATGAAATATTGTAAATGGTTTTCTATTGCACTAAAAGATATTGCTTGAGTTTTACTTCGCTCTTCTACCAATTTAGCAAATACAACATTATTTGTAATATTATTGGTTGTAATTTTCAGTATCTTTAAAATTAAGTAAACTGTTTTAGTCTTATATTATATTTATTTTAAATATATAAATAAATTTACCTTCATTTGAATCATAAATTTCTTTAAACATAATAAAAATACTTTTTTAATACTTTCACTCGAATGAGTACCCACAGTTGTACAAAGTCTATTATTATACTCTGCATTCTCTAATATTTATCTATAAAATAGGTAGTTATACCTAAAAATGCTTTCATTGAAACTGATATCTAAAAATCAATTGTAAATGAAATGACTTTTTATTTTTTGTAACATCTTTTGAATTTTTTCTTGATTATTTAAATAAAAGTTTATTATATAAGTCTTAATAGAAATCACTGATAGTATTTTTGTATCTGATGCTAATATTTGTATGAAAGCAAGAAAAACTGGTTCTTAGACAATTATAAAGGTTGCTAGTTGATAACAATCCATTAAACAAGTTTTTTTTTCATTTTTGTTGAATTATATATCCATTATATATAAATACAAAAAATTAATAATATTTTTTTAAAAAATTTAAAAATTATTTGAAATTATCTTCATTTTAAAAAATTGGCAATTTCAGTATTGCCAGTTATTAAATTAATTTTGTTGGATGAGTTTTTTCAAGATGTTTCATTAAATTAGAAGTATAGCTTCATTACAAGTATATATCATTCTGTAATATTTACATGTGGCCTTTTTGTTCTCTTTAAAACTTGTACTTCTTGTAAAGTGTTCCCATACTTTACTTCTAGAAATTGTTGAGATAACTGAGATTTATTCCAATAGATTAACATTTTCAATATCAATATTGTTATGGCTAGTTAAACTACTACTTTTATCATATGCAAATTGTATACTATCAAATAAGTTTTTATATTCTATTTTTAAAAAAAAATAAATTAGCAAAAGTAAAGGATACAATGAAAGTAAGTAAGTAACAAAACTATAATATTACAAAGAAATGTTTAAAAAATTATCAAGAAGAGTAAGTATCGATTTTTTTTAACTTGCTTTTTATATTATTTTTTTTAAAAAAAACCCCTATTTTAATTTTCTAGAAGTTTAATTTTAATTTTCTAGATAGTTCAATTTTAATTTCCTAGATAGTTCAATTTAAATAAAATTAAATAATTATATAACAATTTATATGAACTAGTATATATCTGATTTGAATTATATCGGGTTTAATCCAAATTTGATTTGAATCCAATAATTTTGTAAATTTAAAATTTGATTTGATCTGAATCTAATTGAATTAAAAATTTTGAAATTTGATTCAATTCAATTTATATCTGATTTATTGATTAATCAGATTCAAATCAAAATTGTAAACACTAATAATAGTGATATTTGAAAAACTTTTAAAGATGAAAATTCAAAATTATTTTTTAATAAAGAAGTGATTAATTAATATTTAAAATTAATATTAAATATCAACTAATTTCAATTATTTAATAATAAAGTATATAGTACTAGAATTATATACTGTATGTGACTATTGCAAATTTGTTACATAAAATAAGATTTAAGTATAAAAATATATTAATTATTGATATAACTTTTTTTCAATTGTTAATAAATGAATAAAACTATTATAAAGAATAAAGCTCAATTTAATTGTTTTTTTTTTTTTAAACCTTTAGCCAGACTAGATATGTATGCTTTATTAAACATTTGTATACTTTATATTTAAAATGTTTTGCTAAAGTTAAATCTCTATCTAACTCACTTATTTCTGTTTTATGAATTTTTAAAACTCTAAGTGCAACTTCAGAAATGATTTATCACTTCATTAGTAGTTTAGGTAAAAACCCTTTCAACTGTTAACTTCATAGCTTATGGTTATTACTGTAGAATACTCTGTGAGATTTTGACTAGACTTAAAATCTTAATTATTTCATTCCATATTCTACACTTTTTGTCACAATTTTTTTGAGATTTCTATCTTCTAAGTGTTTTTTTTTCATTGATAGTTTTTTTTTATCAGAGATATGGTTTTCTGACTTAAAGAATGTAAGATCTCTTGATTTTGTCTTCTTTATGGATTCCCTGTATCTGCTCCTACTCAATTATTTTCTCACATCTTGTATTTCAAATTCTTTTTCAGACTAGATTACAGACTCTTTTCTGCATTTTTAACATTCATCTTCTTGCTTCTTTTTTTATATGTTTTTCATAATATTTTAGATTTATCATTTTTTAAATAAAATCACTTTTTATAAAATCAGCACAGAATTTTAGGATGTCTTGATTAGTTTTTAAAGTTTGTTCTATTAGTTCAGAGATTTATTTATCTAGCTCACCAGTTTTTTATGGTTATTTATAATTAGTCTGAAATTTTTCTCTTTAGCTTCCTTTTTCTTTTCTTGCAAAAATCCTTTAAAGTCTTTAAAAGTTTCATCTATTCTCTTCTTTTATATCTCTTATACTTTATTCTTATAGGCTAGGCATTCTAGCAAGTGTTCTATTGTTTTCTCTTGATGGTTACATGTAATACATTTAACTTACTTATATACTGTAGATCAGATCTTCTAATAGCCAGTTTGCTTAAGATTGATAGTTTATCATTGGTCAATTTAATGAGAAAGCTTTTCTATTGTGATTGTTTGAAAGATGTGTTTTATATATATCCATCTTTTATTTTTTCCCACATTAGATTCCATATATGGTCTTATTGATCTGAAATTTGATGACCCCACTTTTTCTCTGTTCTATTTTATTGTATCTACTGATATGCCATTGTTTTTATTATTAACATTCTTAATAAACTGTCTTATTGAATTATATATAGTTATATTCTGCTACTTAACTTCTATAAGAATCTTATATGAGGTAAGATTTTTCTATTTGATTGATAGAAGTTTTAAGGTTTCTTTGACTAAAATATCTGTTTCTTCATTATAAGAATCATTGATATGTAAAGCTTAATTTAATTGTTAAAAATGAAGAAAAAAAATAATTCAAGTAGTTTAATTTTAATTTTATATAATATTTTTATAGCACAAAAAGTATGTGAATATATTTTTATACTAGTATCATGCTATTATTGCAAGAAAAATATCAATTATAAAAATAATTATTATAATTTTAAGGAAATAAGTGATATAAATAAATGATTTATATCAAGAAATTTGACAATATATAAATAAGATTCTATTGAATAAAGATAATGTAACTCAAATACAGTATAAAAATATTTTGTCAATCAGAACCATATTAGATAATTTGAATTTCTTTGTTTATTTTATTTTAATTCAATTTAATATTTAGTTATTGATTCTATATACTATTTTTTTCTTAGGTATTGATAAATAGCTTATTAAATAAATATATATTGAAAAAGAAATATTGATAAATAATATATTATATAAATATAATCAATAATAAAATATTTTAAGTGCTATTAAATATTGATTGAATTCCAAGAAAATTAAATAGTAGTGAAGGATTTTTAACTTTATTACCAATTAATAAAGAATTTTTTTACAATATATATAATAATTATTTTTTTTTTAAACTGTAACTGGTATTAGATGTGAGACTTATATTAATATATAGTTATTATCAACTATATCAATCATTTTATATATCCTATATAATTTATATATTGTATATATAGATTAATAATAAGTAAGTCAACAAGGCCATCAGACTGACTAAGTGGAAATTACTCAATAAAACATGGAATAGTTTTATAGATGAAGATCTCAGAAACACATATTGGGAGCATATATTCGCCACCTTATACCCATCCAAAATGAATGCACATAACACATCAGGCCAAGACTATTATATGCGAAAATTCGGATTCAACCTTTGGTATAAAGAGCTTTCAACCCTACACAAACTACACAACTGATTTTCCTCAATCTACAAAGATAACAAGTACCCTAATTGTGGAATAATCGAAGACACAACACATCCCTTCATATGTAGCAACAACATAGAAACATTAAAGAAGAATTTCCATAGGATACTAATCAAGAATATCTCATCACAAGTAAAAAAGAAACACAAGAAAACATTCAAGGACACCATATACAGACAGGTTCAGCTGGACAACCCTAGGAAGTTCAGACTACTGATAAAAGAGGAGTTCTAAAAGAAATTTCACATGTACTTAAAACAATCTTAACAGACAGGAAGGCTGAAGTCAAGACCATCACAAACATAATGAAGGAATGGAAAGAACTACTATACGATATATGGAAAACAAGATGTGAGGCAATACATGTGAAAAGGAAAGCACAAAGCATACAGAGATAGAACAAATAAACAAAAATCAGAGCAGGGAAGTATAAGAAGCAAGTGAACCCAGAGGTGACACAACAATCCCTTTTAGACTTGACTGGAATAGTAAATAGCTACATCAACGGCTACATAAAGTATCAAACAAACATTTTTTCTCTTTTATCCTTTCATATGACAACTAGCACGGTCTCGGCATATTAGTTTCTCTCCCTCAGAGGAAGGGCAACAGGCCACGAGATAGCAAATAGCTTATCGGGTTTTACTATTACTGAATATATATCCCTGTACTATAGTCTTATCATATTCTATATATGTAATTTGGAGAAAATAATAAAACGAGGCTGCATCAGTCAAAAAAAAAAAATATATATATATATAGATTAATAATAATCTATTGTGAATTATCTAACTAAATCAGTTTATACTTAGAAAATAGATAAACTCAGCTAGGGACTGAATAGTTAATACAAGTTATAAATAGTGGATTCCAGTTAACTAGTATTGAGCTTTAAATTAGTTTTTTAAATTTATTAAACTAATTTGTTTATATATATACTCAATAGGTTTTAATAATCTCCCTAATATACTTAAATTATATTATTTACTTATACCTTAGAAAGAAACATGTTATCTTTTTTATCATCATCTGTAGCATAGAATCAATTCTGATTGACTAATTTTTAATTAAGTATAGGCTAGGTTGAACTATTTTGAATTAAGAGAATTGAGTTCCAAAGCTTGCCAATATAGTTATGATTAAGTTTATTTAGATAATTATCACAATCCTAAAAGTAGGATCCTAAAATTTTATTTTTGCTTAGTTCAAGGGAAAGTGGGCATTTATTATATAATCAAATCAAAGACCTTTTTTTATGTAATCTTTACAGTAGATCATTTTTAGTCCAGGGATTATCAAAAAAACCAAAAGTCCTATCCTTTATATAACCCAATTATTTTTCTTACATGACCCTTATATAATATTGAACTCTAGATCTTGTAATTGCAATTTAGAAGCACTACCATTGTGCTATAGATCCAAAGGTTTTATATAACAATTATTTTATAAAAATAATCTTCAAATATACAGTATATTATTAAATTTTAATAAATTTTTCAATATTTATCAAATCTTAGTATATTAAATTTTAAGATGAAATTTGTTAAATAAGGTTTATAAAAATTGATTACAATGATTAAACCAATTAAATAAAAATATGAGGAAGAAAAAATTATTTCAAATCTTTATTTTTTATTATATTTTATGAATATGTATATAATTACATACTATTATATATATTTTGATACTTTTTATTTAAAAGAATGAATAGTATATTAGATAGATTTTTAACAAATTTAATATTCAAAAATAAGATTCTAACAAATTTTTAATCTAGGTTTATTGCTTAAAGCTATCAAAATATTGAATCTAAATTAATATGAATATTAATAAATAATTATCAAATCATTAATCTAATTATATTCTATTCTAATAATCAAAAGCTTAAAATTTAAATAATTAATTAAACTTTAACTTAATTTCTGAACTAAATTAGTTTTTAGTTGATTTTTTTTTTTAAATGCTGACTCAGCCTTGTTTTATTTGTATTTATGCAGTATTATTACATAGAATTTCTCTAAGATATACTACCAGTTTACTATCAAACAAAACTCAATAGAGATAACCTCTCTTATAAGGGACTCACCTTGTGGCTTGTTGTCACCCCTTTATTGGAAGCTAACCTGCCAAGACCGGACTAGTGCTAAAATAAATTTCTAAGATATGAAAGTTGTCTATTGCATTTATTATTTATTGTATTATAAATTCATTGATCAGGTGAACAAACTGGTATTTTATGAATTGTTCTCTTTGCATAAAGGTTGGATTTTTTTCTTTAGATTCGTACTTGAACTTTTTTTCCTTTTGTTTTGTGATTCTATTTTGTGTTTTCTACTCTTGAAAGGCCTCACATCTTGTCCATATCTAATAGAGATGTTTAATAATTTTTATGTGTATTAAGGACATGCAGCTTTTCCTGATTAGTTTGTCTGGAGTTATTCTTTTAATATTGCAGATTAGTTCTTTGAAGAACACCCCTCTTATACTTGCTATTAAGTATTTTTTATATCTCAGGTTGGTTTTGTTTTTTATCTGATCTGTAAATTTTGAGCTTTTGATTCCATCTGCATGTGTTTCTATACTTTCAACTATTATGTTGATTATGAATGTTTCAGTATTTTGTCTAGTTTGTAGGCACATAAAGGGTATGTATTGGTTTCAGGTTCTTTGTATATCAGGCAGTCCTTGTTTTAATATAAAAATGGAGCTCTTGTATATAGTTTACTTTTGGTTGGTAATTTTTCATTCCATATACTGAGGTAGAATTTTCTTAACTTTTGATCCTTCCAAGTTGTGTAGTGGTCACTTATCTTAGTTGGTTGCAAGTATGTAATAGTTGTAGGCCAATCCATTTCTTTAATGATTCTGTTGCTGAAGTTACATCTTGTTCTGTTTAGTAGTCTCCATTTTGCTAGGTGTATAGCGCTTGTTAGCTTTTTTGTAATCATTTTTATGGGGACTTCAGTGGAGATGTTATTTCATTAAGAGGTTATTCCAATGTGTTGGTTGTGTATTCCTGCTATCTCAATTTCATTTTTCCTTGGTAGCATGCCCCTCTAAGGATATATTTGTGCTAGTTTGTCTGCTGTTTCATTGTAATCGATTTCTGAGTAGCCTTTTACCTTGAAGAGTGACAACTTTATGTTTTAGTTTTTAGTTGATAAGTTATATAAATTTTAAATAATATACTGTATATAATATTCATAAAACAATTATTATCAAATCTAAATATTTTTCAAGTAAACTCTTGTATTTGTAAAAATTAAATTTAGAGATATCTATTAAAATATTAGATCTATTAATTGAATACTATAAAGTATCTTATAAAACTATGGACTTTTGAAGACCATTTATGAAAGATAATAAAAATTTGATAATTATTTAAAATAGAATAAATCAATACATAAATATCAAATTGAAAATAAAATATTTGATTCTATTATATTCTTATAAAATATTAAGGACTCATTTATATTAACTTGATTCATAAATCCTAATAGAAATATTAATTTATATCTTTTTTTTTTTTAACCCGCAGTCAGGCCAATATGGCTTGTACATTTTATTGTAAACATATTTGATATTTACATATTTATAACTTTCACATATTGACTCACCTATCTATAAAGTTTAACCTTCTCTAGATACAACTTAGGGGATGATATTTTGCTTCCTTTGTGGCTTGGATTATCCTTTAGCTACTCAGATCATTGCCTATAGCTCATCACTGTAGATTACCTGAAGTTCTAACTGTGATTAAAAACCAAACCATTTAAAACCTTTGGATATCAAAATATTTATTATATCTACTATATTGCCTTGAGACTTTATTCATTTTGAATCTTTTTTTTCTTCTGTCATATTTCTGGAGGGACAAATAAAGGAGTAATTGGCTTCCTTAAGGACTCGATCCATTTTTCTAGTCATATCAGTTGTTACTCCAAGCCTTTTAAGTTTGCCAGTAATTTCTTGATTTTGTTTCCATTCAATGGTAATGCTACAGTGTTTGTTTCAGACTTCTTTCTTGAAGGTCTTCCTCATTTTTTTACAAAATTTACCAATAGCCTCTTGCGATGTTATTGCTAGAATCTTGAGGACTTTGAGGTGCTTTTCCAGGATCTTGGTCTTGTCTCTATGTATAAAGCTACAAACTGTATTATATAAACTTTCATCCTGTTGTTTAATGTCTTGGATCCATTTTCCTGTTATTCTTTTAACTTCTGCCTGGCTCTCATCAGATAGATCTTTTGTTTTCCTGATATACTGAAGGATTTTACTTTGAGATTTGTTCCATATAATTGATCTTTCACTTTGAGTCTTGAGACATTCAAAAAATACTAATTTATATCTGAAACAAGTTTAATTAGTTAATTATATATAGAGCTGATTGAATCTATAGTATAGATTTATATTTTTCTGTTTTGCTTTTCTATATGATCTTTTTTTCTCCTTCCTGTTTTTATTCTACTTTATCTTTTTAAAGATTCTTTATATTTTCTTTTATTTAATCACCAGCTTACATCTTAAGTTTTATACTTCTTTTTTCTTATATCAGAACTATATTGTGTCTGTCTTTATTGCTATTTTCATCATCTTCTCATCTTTCACAATTTATTCTGCCACTTTTATTATTTTATAAATAACAATCCCTTTGATAATATCTACATATTCTATCTTATTTACCTTGTCTATATCTCTTATTAATATTAATAGTTTGAGTAATTGTTTTTATCTATTTTGTATTAGTTCAGTTTATTTATTGTCTTTTATTCTAGAAGTATATTCTTATATAAGGAAAGTTATATATTTTTTATCAATCTTGTTTTGTTTGATCTATATGTGAAGGGGCAGAAGTAAAGAGGGTCCCTAAGGAGAAGCAGAGACAAAAGTTAAATGTCCCTTATTAGAAAATATTTGAATTTTTAAATTAATAACTATAAAGAAACTATTCACAATTGTTTTTCATTATACAAATTATTGATTTATAGCTTTTCTTGATTTTTGTTTCTATTAAAGTAAAGAGCTATGAATTTGTCCCTCAAAAAAGGACATAAGTAATCTGCAAAATTTTATATGTTAAATACTTTAGAAACCTATTATTAGATGGAGATCACTTTCTTTCTATCTTTTGCAAATTATATAAGTTGGGCTCTTGCATAAATATGATTTTTATATATTAATGTTTGCCAATATTAAATATTTGTCTAGCTATAGTTTTCATCAGAAGGTTCTATCTCTATAATTTTTATGATCAGTTTGAAGTGATGTTATCTTGGATAGTATTAGGGTTTGCATTGTCATATTCTAGTCTACTTTCTTAGTCTTCTGATTTGAAAACCATTTCTGATTGCATCTTAAAGTTCTCTACTTACTTGTCTATTTAGTTTTGAAAAGAGTTTTTTCTATTGTCTTAAAAGAAAGGTCAATGAATAACTTGGTGTTATCTAAGTACTGTCATGTTACTGATAGTATTCAGCTTTTGAATTTTGATTATGTTTTTGTATTTATCTATTACTATGGTTGCTATTAGTTTGTCCACTAGCTTGTTTCCATACTATAGTTGCTTAAATGTTCCTTAATATTTATCCACTTTATATTAATGTTCTGTATCAATATAAACTAATATATTGTATTGACTAGGCTTTGATTTGGAATCTATAATAATCAACTTCTGTTGCTATCTGTTTTTTTGTCTTCCTTATTGTATTTATAAAGTCTTGATTATTCATAATAATGGTTATTTTCTATTTATATTTATTATACTGATTGTAATAAGTATCACTATTACCTCTGTATATTTTAAGGATAGTGTGTCTTATATTTCTACTTAGAACCTAGTAATTTCTATTCCTTTCTTTATTTAGATTACCTATTCAATTCTCATTCTACTGTTAATATATTATTTTGTAAAGAAGCCATTTGGGCAAATTTGTAATTATTGTATAGAGCTATATCCTATACTATTTACTATAGTTTCAGAATTGTTCTTGTCAATGCTTTGAGCTTCTTTACAATTAGAGCCTTTGTGTTAGATACTAGATCTATATGTATTATTGATAGAGTGTATTTGATAGTTATATATTAATATTTCTCAAAGTAAACTTTATACCTTGAGGAGAAGATTAGAGTCTATTAATAAAAAACTATCCTATCTTCTCCTCCTATAACTTAGAGATACATTTTCTTATACTCTTCTGTACCTTTATATTATTTATTGTACTAAAAGTTGAGATATTATATATTATTACTAATTCTTGTAATGATTTCTGAGCTCTGGATTGTTAAAGAAACAACTTTTGCATTATATGGTAGTGATATTTGTTCCTTCCTAATTATATAATTAACTATTATAGTTTAACTATCTAGAGCTTTCTTCTTTCTTGTTAAGACTAGTTTCCTATTTTTTTTAATTGTTAGTTACTTTATTATTGATCACTACTGATAAGGAAGTGTTGATATATTGGAGTAGAAACTGTTGTTACTTGGGCTATTAACATTATCATTATTTAAAGCAGCTAATTTTCATCATATTCTACTTATACATATCCTCTGTTCATTGTCAATTTTTTTAGATCTCTGTACTATAGTAGTATTTTGTCTTGTTTTCCAAGCCTGGCCTTTACTTGCTAGCAAAGAGAAATCTTTATTTGCTATTATTGAGTAGTTGATCATAAAAAAAAATTCCTCTATATTTAAGAGAGTATCTATATTTATCATACCATTCTTTTAAAATTATCTCTCCAATTACTTTGTCCTTATTCTTGATAAGTTTTCCAAACCATGTATATTTCATTGGAAAAAAATAATTTCTTGAAGCTTTAACATATTTAAAATATTGTTTGTCAGGTTTTTCCTCTTTCTAGTTTAGTATAGGAGTTTGTTTGTTAGAATTGAAGTATTGAACTAGTATTTTGAAAGTGCTAAAGTCTAATATATGTGGTAATACTACTGAGGTTGTGATTATTCAGTCTATGAGACAAGTTCTTTTCATACAAAAGAATTGTCTATTTTACAAATTGATGACTTTATAACTGAAGTCTATATAATAACACAGTTAAGAGTTGTTGCAGATAATCCAACTTTGTGTTTAAATATTTTATTAATTTTGTTACTTATATTATCATACTCTTTCTCTAATAGTACTAGGTCATTTAATAAATATTTTATTATTGGAAAGAGGGCATGGTTGATTATATATCATGCCTGTTTATCTGTGATCTTCTTTCATATTAATATTTTAGTAGTAATTTTTACTTTCTCTTTAATAAGATTTTTTTAACAGATCTTTTTTCCATTTTCTGATATCCAAACTCTCAAGATACTTGTATTGTAGTTAATTATGGGTCCCTAAAGTATTTAGCATATAAAATTTTGCTAATTACTTATGTTCCTTTTTGAGAAACAAAATTCATAGCTCTTCCCTTTAAGGACAAAAGTTGGAAAATGCTATAAATCAATGATTTGAACAATAAAGAACAATTGTGGATAGTTTTTTTATAGTTATTAATTTAAAAATTTTAATGTTTTCTAGTAAGAAATATTTGACTTTTGTTTCTACTTTCCTCTTTAGGGACTTATTTTTAACTATAGTGGAGGATTTGTTTTCTATTGAGTTTATATTTATCTATTTCAATTCTTTGCTTGTGTTGATACATATTAGTGATAATTTCTCATTGTTTACTTGAATATTATTTTAAAAAATTTTGTCACTTTGTTCAGGATTACTTATATATTAACTTGACTACTTATGAACTATATCATATTATCCATATAAGCTATTTCTGTAATGTGACCTTTCTCACTATTTCACTAGCTATTTTCTTTTAATTTAATAATGTAAGATCAAGAAGAACCTTTGTTTTCATTATGTATCCTGTATGCTTGTTCTCAATTTCTTGTAACAGAAAATTATAGAAAATTCTTAATAGGAGAAGAAAGATAGTATTTTCTTGATTGATTCTATTATATATGGGATATTCTTCTATGAATCCATGTATTATAATTATTGTGTTGTTTTTGTTCTTTATTATATTGTCTATTATTCTAATTATTTTTTTGATATATGGATTCTTCTGAGAGTCTAGACCATCATATACCTATTAATGAAATTGTACATTTTATTAATATTCTAACTAAAAATCCAAACCTTTTTTTCTAAACTCTCTAGCATCTTCTATTACATTGTTAAGGATAAGAATCAGCTCTTGTGTGCTTCCTCCTAGAAGACCTCACAGTTGTTGATACAAAGTATCTTATGCTTCATACATATTTTTGCTAGTCTTGCTATTAAAATACCCATAAATACCTTTTTGATTATTTTCAGTAGAGTAATGAAATATGTCATATTAATGTTTCCTATTCAGTTTTTAGGCTTAAGTATTGGATATATATTTTCTTTTTTCTAGTCTTCTAGAATATTGTCTATAACTAGAATTTTATTGAACAACGCCTTTAAGATTTTGAGCCCATTTTTTTCTAGGTTTTTTGTATAATATATAAAATATTTGATAGGCCTAAAGTATTGAATTTTTTTTTCATTTGAATCACAACTCTTATTTCTGAGGCAGTAATTATGTCTATTGTTTCATTAAACTAGTTCCCTTGAATATTTGATTTGGACCTGTACTGTTTCTCTTAATATGGGAAGTCTTTTATGTTTAGACTTAATCTTGATTTTGTTCAATCTAAAAGTACTTCCTAATCTTGATCTTGATAGCCTCTAGATCAGTTACAGTTTTAATTTCATTCTCTTTCTTGTATTTGATTAATCTCTAGATGTTAATAACTCTTGGAGGCTGGTTAAAGATGCTATTGATTATTTTTTTTTGGGTATGCTTTTAGATTCTTGTATCTCTATTCAATGTATTTTTGAATTTTCTTTCCTTTTTCTTGTTTGATCTTTATTTTGTAATCTTGTTCTCTGCTTCCCAAATTTCTTGGATTTCAAGTAGCTATTTGTGTAACTTTTCTCTATTGTATATTACATTCTTTCAAAACAAGGGTAGGATTATTAGGAAGGAGGTCAAGGAGTTTATTTTATTTATTTTTTCCTCTATCTATATTTATACTATTTGAAATCTTGAACATAGATTTAAAAGCTATGCTTGGCAACTCCTGTAGACTCTATCTATTTTGATTTATTTTTATATAAACTTCTTGTATTTTGATTTGTAAATAGTCTCAATATTTTTTCCATGTCTTTTTTTTTTTAGAGTTTTTTTTGTTACAGCTGTTATTTTTATTTTGAAATACTGTTATATCTCATCCACTATCTTTTTGTTTGATCTTAGAACCTTTCTTGTCCTTTTATTCATCTTTTCTGTGAACTTGATCCATTGTTTGAAGTTGAAATTAATAAAGTCAATTTTATTTTTCTTGTTATTTTTCCTATTCACTAACTTGAAACATAATATATGTGATATACTAGTTCACATCAAAACCATTTTGTGATCACTTTTAATAATGGTTTTATTACTATGTATTTTGTACTAATAATATGGAAAAGTAGGGGGCTCAATATTCAAATATAATTTAATTTATTCCTATATCCTGACTTTTGTTTATTAAATATCTAGTTTCTTATAGCTAGATAACTTGTCTATATATATCTGTAAAATTATATGCCACCAGAATATCTATACCTATTAGGATTTAGCTTCTCTAACTTTTCATACTATATGGTTTAAACAATTGTCTGTCACTTTGTTAAAATCATCTATTACTATTATAAGCATGTTTTTGCTTTTTGCCTTACTAATCTTTGCTTTGAACCATTGGTAAAGTTTTACTTTGTCTTACTTTTTTGATTAATTTGCTAAATTATACAATATTAATATTCTATATTGAATTCTCTCTTTGAAAATCATATCTATTAACAAGTTCTGATTGATATTTTTCTATATTGAAAACATGTATTGCTCACTTTTTCTTTACTATTATACTTACTTCTGCTTCATTTTTTTGCTGTATCAGCTTTGTTAATCATATTTTAAATCTTTTCTCTTTATCCTATCCTTTTTAATTCTTAGATAACCAGGTTTTTGTTATTTCCAAGATGTCTATTTTATTTTTATAACAGTATTTAACAGTATTATTTTGTCTACTTCTGTATTGATTCTTTTTATATTTATTATATCTATATTCCAATTACATTATTCTTTATCTAATTTTACTTTTTTTTCTTCTTCTTGTTGCCAATAGTATTTTCTGTGTGTTCTTTAATCATAATTATTTTAAAGAAAATAAGAGATTGGTTCTATTGATTTTGTTGCTTTGATAGATGATTCTAAACAGTCTATTATTTCTTTTACGATAGACTCTATTATAAATTCTATTTAAATGATTCCTTTGTTTATTATTTCTTATTATCCATTCTCTTAGAGGAAGGATCTTAAAGCTTAATCTTAATAGCAGTTATTTATGTTTAATTGGTGAGTCTATTATTATTAACTCTTTGGCATTTATATAAAGACCTGCTTCCAATGTAGATACTCTTTTATTCAGTATGTGAACTTAGTATATGATAGTATTCATATCTATCTGAAGCTGTCTGATGGTCACAATCATTATTTTTAATTATGCGAGTGGTTAAGGAGAGCCTTTTGCTATACTATTATATGTGCATTTTATGTTTGATGTGTACCTAGTACTGGGATACTTGCCCTATCTTATAGATAAAAGTCCTCTTTGTTGAAGAAGTAGGAGCCTCAGTTGGCCAAGTCTATTGGTTTTATTCTTTTGTGTTAGGTCTTTTTTGACTATGATATATATGTTGAAATCATGTTCACGAGTACCACAATCAAAGCAAAGTTTTGTTGACTTTGAAACTTAAATTAATTCTTTATTTCCAAGTCATAAAGTAGTGTTTCTTGTATTACCCTGGTCTTGCATATTCTTAAAGTATAGGATAGTAAAGTACCTGTTTTATTTGTGGTGATTAAGAAGAAAGTAGCATACCTAAGCATGCATTTATTCAATGATTTTTTATAATTTCTTTGCAAAAGTTCCTTATGAAAGGTTTACAAGTATTGTATTATACTGATTTCTCTTTTCTTTAATAATCAAGGTCTTGATTGTTGAATATATTCTTATGTAATAGGTGTTCTTATAGAAAGCCTATATTTGGATCTGTTTCTTAAAGACTTTTATTGAACTGAACTATACTATCCCAAACCGAATGATACTAGTTAATTGAAGTGAATTATATTTGATTACAAATAGACTAACTATATTCTTTTTTATATAGTGGTTAGAAATCCTAATAAATTGGGCCCTACTTTTAGGTATATCAATCTATGGTGTTGATCTAAATTTGATAGTTTTATTATTGATGATCTCAATCTTATATACAGTTAAAGCCTTGTGATAGTTATTAAAGATTGTTGCAATCATTTATATACCTATCAGTTTCTTTATATATACATACTGTATTTTAAAGACACTAGGTGCCTTAACTTGTTATAAGTAAAGTTGATTTTTTTTTGAGTTGAAGTGTTAGGTACTATCTTCGAATCAATAAAAACTTTATCTGAGTAAAGCATACTGTAGATTTTCTGAGCATTTGTTATTTTATTTCTGGAATCCTTGATTTTTGCCCCTTCTTATAGGTGAATTTATTGTTGACAATATTGCCAATATTACTTGTAATCTCTTTTCTTTCTTTGAATATTATTATTATTAATGTTACTGTTATTGGTTATGATAGTTTGGATTCAGTATTTATTTTTTCTACACTTTCAAAAATTTTGATAATTTTCTCCTTAGGATTTGTAATATTGTTTTCATTTTTAAGCTTTATATTCTCCTTTTGATTCTGGATGCTGTCCTAAATATTTTTGTGATTATTGTTACCTTTATCTCTTTTAAAGCTATTCAGATTCTCTTGGTACTAAATAATGGATTGAATTTGCTTGCCAGTTTAGTTTTCAAAAGCAGTTTAGAGATTTTTTTACTATCAATAATAATCCTCTCATCAATATAGTTGACCATTGTATCTTTTATTCTAGATAATCTTTTAGATATATTTGTTAAAGAAGCTTATTGTAAACTTAAAATTTTTTTTATATACTTAAGATTATTACTATAAAAGAAAATTTTTACAAATTTTAATGTAAATGGAAAAAAGTTTTTTTGAAAAGATATTATTACAAGTATTCTAAAAGTAAATAAAATACTATTTTACAAGAAATGAACCTTTATCCAATATATAATTTATCTTTAATAGCTGAAAAAAAAAAAAGAATAAGAATTATTTCAACAATATATTGAAAGTAAATTCTTTATTATAATAATAAAAAAAAAGATTCAAGTAATATAAATACTTTTTTTATAAAAATAATGTTGGTAAAAAATAAATCAACATTAGATAATAAAATTATAATGCTTAATGTTCAAGAATAAAAAAAGATAGAAAAGAGAAAAGAACTTGAAGTACTTAGTACTTAGAAAAAAGATTTAAGGCCAAAATATAAGTGAATATAGTGTATAGTACAAGAAATAGAATTGCAAATCCTATTTCAAATCCATGTTATATAAGCAATATATATATATAAAAATTAGGGCTTTTATAACAAATATTTCAGAAAACTAAGGCTTATTTGTGCAATATTCTAAAACTATCTTAAGACTAATGAAATATTTATCCTAAAAATTTTACTAATAGTAATAAATGGCTTATTTTCTATTTTAAAGAAGAAAATAATTTTTTTAAATGTTTAGAAGAGATAAACAAAAAGAAAAAAACTTTTAGTTTTCAATAATTAGAATTAGGAAAAAAAAAAACAAATAAGATAACCATCTATTAATAAAATAGAGAAAAAGATATTTCAAATTTACAATCCAAAAAAAGACAAAAAAATATAGCATATAGGTCTAATAAATATAGAATATAAAATTTTCAAAAGTTATTGTATATAAAAGAATACCTTAAAAGATACAAAGAAGTTTAAAATATCAATATTTATAAGTTAAAAATAAAGATCAAAGTAAAAGCTTATCTCAAAAACATAAATATTTCAAAATCAATCTAGAAAAGATATAAATAATATCATTTAAAATAGAGATAACAATAACAATTTTTATCAAAGAAAAGTTATCAAATCAAGAAATAAAAGAAATCTTAATTAAATAAAACAAATATTCAATTATTCTTCTAAACACAAATAGAATATTCTCAAATTTAATAGTTAGGATACTCAATGGTATAGAAGCTAAGATTTATTGTAATGTATATCAAGAAATTCTTATACATTGAAAAAGCAAAACTTTACAGTAGTATACTTTACAATAAAAAAGCTATAATAAGAGTTTGCAAGTAGCACATTTTTTTGTCAGGATTAAGGCTATCTTCAAATGTAAAGATCATATTGAGAAAAACTATAATAGGCTTCAAATCTAAAACTAAAATATTGAAAGATAGATATGAATATATAAAGGTAAAGATAAATATTAAATCTATATTAAATTTATTATCAAATAACAAATTTATAGGCTCTATCACAAACACTAAACATAAATGGACAATTAAGCAAAAAAAAAAAAATCAAGATTAGAACAACAATATTTGATAAAAACACTATAAAACCTTGAATCATCTAGTAACAGAAAGTAATAGGGAATCATTAAAAAAGAAACTAAATAAAAAAATTGTTAAGTTCGAAAACAAATCAAAATCTAGTCAATAAAAAAAAAAAAGAGACAAAATGAGTAAACTGCCTTTAAAATAATATACTAGTTGATCAAGATAGACAAGAAAAAAAAAAAGACTTGTTCTTTTTTAGCAAAAACTTATAACAAGAACAAAAAGTAAATAACAGATTTAAATAAATTAGCAGAGCAATATGGTAATCTAAATATAAAGAAAAAATTCAAAAAAGAGTGATAAGAATAGATATATATAATATCAGAGATATTATAGATAAAACAAATTAACAAAGTCTTATTGAAGATATAAAAAAATAGAAAATAAGTATAATAGAAATATATAAAATTAAACCAACTCAGATCAATGCAAAATAGGTTTTCATTAATAAAAAAGCCTATATAAACATTTTTATAGTATTAATAAAGACACATCATTCAGAACAGGAATTAATCTCCTAATTAGAACAGATTTAAAAAGAAAGATAACATCAAAAAAAAAAAAGATTATATGATAGTAGTCAACTTTTTTATTAAAAAAAAAAAATTATTTTACACAAATCTATATTCTAGCAAACAAACAATATAAAAAAGTATAAGAAAGAATATATATAAATATTTTTATACAATAAAAGAATAAATAATCAAAAGCTTAAATTTTAAAAATCATTTTATTTACTATTTTTATACTTTTATGCTTATTTTATAAACTTTTTAAGAAAATTTAATCATTTTATTGTGATTTTAATTTTTAGAATGATATAAATATACAGTATATGGTTTTTATTAAAGACAATTAATTAATAAAAAACATATTGATATTGAAGTATAAATAAGTTTCTATTGGTTATAATATATATTTCAATAATATAATTGATAATAGAAAATACTAATTGATAGCTTATTTCTACTTTACTTATTCAATTGAATTAATATATATATTATTCAATAAACTATACTAACAAATAAATTTTTAGATAATAAAAAAGTTATAATTTATTTAAGTTGAAAAAATTTTTCTTATTATTATAATCTAATAAAATTTAAGATTAAAATCTTTTTTTTTATTCTGATTAAACAATAAAATCAAATAGTTTATGATTTATGCTAAATTTCAACTCTTTAGTCACAATTAATAATATATTATAATTGTTATAAAATACTATAATTAACAAGTTACTTTTATATTATTACAAAAGTAATAAAGATATTTATTAGTAAAATTTTTATAATTAAATATGATTACTAAAAAATTATTATATTGAAACAATATATATATATAATTAAAGAATCAATTTATTTTTTTTTAATTATCATTTCATTTAAATATATAAATACAATTAATAAAAGCTTATTGATTTTTTTTTTATTAATATATTTTAATATTTTAATAAAATTTGTATTATTTAAAAATGTAATATCAAAATAATATAAGTAAAATTCTTTAAAAAATTATAAAAATACAAGTTTTTAAAAAACAAAAATAGTTAATAAAAAAATGGATTTTTTTTTAATTATTAAAAAGTTTTTATAACTTGTTTTAAAGATAATAAAAATCAATAAATATTTTATTATTGATTTTTTGAAAAGAAAAAACTTTTTTATTATTGATAAATAAATATTTAATAACTTTTTTTAATTGTTAAAATTTTTTATTTAAATAAGTTATAAATAAATATAAAGAAGTAGAATTATTTTTTAAGATATTTTTCAAGTTGATTTTAAAAAATATAAAGATTTCATTAACAAAAAAGTTATTAAATTTCTTGTAAAGATTTTTTTATAAGTAATTAAAAAATCAATAAAACAAGTTTTTATTAATATAATAAAGTTAAATTTTTTCTAAATTGATAGTATATCATAATATATTTAATTATGTAAAATAATATAAAAGATATAATATAAATTTATTCAAGTTTTATAGAAAGTTTATTATATTTTTATAATATACTATATATTTGATTATCTTAAATATAATATATAATAGAATATAAAAAATCCAAATGATTTGATTTCATTAAGATTTTTTAATTTTTAAATATAATATTTAAATTTATATTGTAATTCTTAAAAAATTTTTTATTAAATCTTTATTACTATAATAATAATAATATATTGATTATTTAATAATATTAATTAATAAGAAATATTTATTGTATTTAGAATAAAACAAATACTTGTTTTTTTATAAAATTTTTGCTAAAGCTTAAGATTAAAATTGAAAAAATGATTGTTAGAAAGCAATTTATTTCAAAAATTTAAATATTTTGACTTATTTTGATGATTCATCTTTAGTTTTTAAAACATGTTACCACTTTTGATTACAATTTTTAATTAAAATAAGCTTCATGATGATTAGATATTTTAAGACTTTTTTTTACTTCACAATTATTAGCAAGATAATATATAGTTTTTGCACTCCTCAATGTATATTTATTAATATGATTAATAACATAATGTGCCTCATGTTATCCGTTAGTTTTACTATTTCTGGTTTTTCAATTTCTATTTTAATTGGCAATCTGACTTTTTTTTTTATTTTGCATCATACATATGACAATTAATAAAGTTCAATAAAAAATTCTTTTTTTAATAAAAGGATATCCAAATATTTATTAGGTTAACAAAAGATTGATCGATCAGGCGGACGGACAGAACGACACTTACGTAGACGTTGCCTTGCTTCGGATGACATTTTTTTACACGTCATGAAATTTAATTGGCCGATCAGGCGGACAGACAGAACGACATTTATAGTACTCGGCTTTGCTTCGGACAACAATTAAAATCAATAAAAATATTTTAAAATACTATAATAATTAGATTTAATAATAGAATTAAAAATGAAAGAAAGAAAGAAAGAAACCAAATAATATTATTAAAATTTTCGAAAGCTAAATAATAGAAAAAATAAGCATGATATATTGTATATTGTGCAAGTAATACATTAAAGTATTTTTTTTAATATTTACATACTGTATATCCGTATATTAATAAATAAAAATACAGTACAGTGTTTACGTGTAGATTAAATTTGTTGAAATCACGATTTACAGTAAGTAGGTTACAACGTAAGAAGAAATAGATGTTTTTCAAAGATTCAAAAGAATGTCATATCCAAAGGGACCATTAGGACTTCTTATTTGGCATTCAAAAGAAACCTTTTGCTACGTTTGCACGTGAGTGCATTCAATTTATGCTCTTATATTTACACATTGACTTAAATCCCTACAAAATCACGTGACCATGATCGGGTATTCTTATTATTTGCATTGTTCTATTGCCAAGAATGTGATTTAATCTTTTCTGCATGGTTATTACTTTTGGACGATGACAACAGGATATTAATAGTAAAAAAAAATCGGAGAGAAAGATTCTTTAGTCGGCAGGGATCAAGATCAGGAGTTAAATAACCTTTTCGGTTTGCTTCAAACACAGCCTTCACAGCCATTATAGGATTCGGTTCTACTCTGTTTTTTGTAAATGGGACGCCTTTTCTTGATTTGATTCCTGTTCCACATCACCAAGAGTCTTCGGCTCATACTATAAGGGAAATGCAGATGTTTATCTGTATGGATCTAAGAAAGCTTTGAAGTTGATCGAAAAGCCCCAATGGTAATCGGAAGTTAATTGAGGAAAGCCCCACATAAATCCAAGCCATCGGTCAATCGGAGAGTACATAATTTATTGAAAAAAGTCACTTTGATATATCAAAAGTTCTTTCTTTCTTTCTTTTTTTCCGCAGTTGAAACGAAATAGCAATTCACTGGAAAACACTCTTCAGAAGTTTTTTAATACATAAACTCGATATTTACTTTCCTTAGCCAACTCTTCTTGTATTTTGATTTGTAAATAGTCTCAATATTTTTTCCATGTCTTTTTTTTTTTAGAGTTTTTTTTGTTACAG
>CAJVPT010001186.1:0-22839 GCA_910592055.1 Acaulospora colombiana
AGGTTGCACTTAGAGGTCGAAGCTCTTTTGAGAATTGATGGCTGTTGACGAGTGTGTCAGTACAAGCTTTTAGTTTAACCATGATGCAATTGCACTATGTATCTCAATCGGTTTTCGTATGATTAATAAACACACAGTACTGGCCTAGCCAAGGGTAAAAAAAAAAAAAAAAAAAAATTAACAAATATAGTATTATTTAGAATAGAAATATTTATAGTATAATTGTTATTTAATATATATTCTTTTTTAAGCTTTTAAATAGTATATTTTTAATTATATTAATAAAGTTGTTAAGTTGTTGTATATTGTATATACTGTATTATTTAAGAAAAGTATAATTATATCTAGTAATTCTATAATAATAACTTTTTGTTTTTAATATAAGCTTAATTCTTCTTAAGAATCCAATTATTTCTAATATACTTTAATTAAATTGATATTATTCTTAGGAATAATTTATTCATTTTTTTTTCTTATTCTAGGCTAGTTTTATAACTTTTTTTTAATTAAAATTAATTTATTATTTAACTTTTTAAGATTATAAAAGATTTAATAAATAAATCATAATTACTATTACTTGCAAAATATGAATTTTTGGATCTATTATAATAATTTTTCTATTATAATAACTAATTAGTTTCCTGTTACTGCTAATGATAAAGAAATTTTTGATAAAAATCTTTTTATATCTCAGAGATTAAAAGAAATTCTGAAAAATTTTAAAATTATTATTACTTTTTTTTTTTTTTATAATATTGGCTCTGTCTTGTTTTATTTGTATTTATATAGTATTATTAAATAAAAGTTTTTTAAGATATACTATTAATTTATTATTAAACAAAACTCAATAGAAATAATCTCTTTTAGAAAGAACTTATCTTGTGACTTGTTGTCATACCTTTAGTGAAAACTAATCTGTTAAGTTAAGACTAGGCTAATGCAAAATAAATTTTGAAGATATAAAAATTGTCTATTGCATTTGTTATCTATTGAATTATAAATTAATTGTCATAATTTTTATTAGTGATATATTAGTATATTTATATAAGACAACTGTCTTGACCCAGCTGTTTACATTACTCTTTATATACAAATAAATAATGTATATACTAACAAGTATTTATACATCTGTTTATATTAGTAATTTATATATATGATCAATATATTTATCAACTATATATAAATACTACCTTATCAGAAAACTATATAATTCTTTCTTAATTTTTTCCAAACCAGTTTTATTAAAAGTAGTCTAATTATCAGACTATTAAATTTTCTTTATTATAGATTCAGATTTTGATTTTTTTAGAGTAATCCATAAATTTTTCCTTTTATCAAAGCCTCCCAATTGTTAAATCTATAGGTTAAAGCATAGATATATACTTGAAGTCTTAAAATATGATAAAATCTTTAATCAGTTCTTTCTCAGTAGCATGCAACCAGTTTAGAAATTTTCTCTTCTTGTTACTAGCAGGTGATAATGCAATCCTTTCAAGAATAATTCTATATAATTTTATATAAAAATCTGATCACAATCTTATCTTTATATAGACTGTCCTATATTATAAAGATATATAATTAGATTAATGGATAATTTGTTAAATTCTACTTGCTTTTTAATTAAAGAAATCACATTAGCCTCTCAGAGGATTTGAACTTGTATCTTATAATTTGATCTATAAAGTATTAACTATTATACTATTGATCTATAGGTTTTTTAAAATTATAATTATTATAGAATATATTTTCACAATAATATATAAGGAAAAAAAAGTCTATATATTAAAAATTAAATTAAAAAGATCTTAAATATCAAGTATAAAAATTACAAAATCAAATATTAAGTTCAATTTTGAATTTGAAAAAACTCAAAATAATTCTAGACTGAATATTAACTAGTATTAATCTATTCAATTCATCTTTTAGAAATCAAATAAAGATAGAAAACTAATATAGAAAAATTTCAAATTAGACTTTTAATACTATATAATATATTAAAATTTCTAATTTGAGCAAAAATAAATAAAAAGATTTATTATTAGTAATTTAGATAAAGGAGACAGATCAATAATTTTGAATTAAAAGTAATTTTATTATTAAATAAATTTTAAGGAGTCTTTAAAGTAAAAGTTTTCTTTTTTAAATATATAATTAAATTATATAATATTTGAAAATATAAAAAAATTAAATTAAAAATAATAATTATATTATTAGTTTTACTTAACTATTAAGCTATATTATCTTAAATATAATTTAAGTATTTTTTTGAAAATAATAATTATATTGATAAAATAGAACTATAAAATATTTCAAAGTACTTTATATTAAATTTTATAATAATAAAATCATTTATCAATATTATAAAGTAATTTTAAAATAATTTCATATGACTAGAAAATTTATAATATATTAATCTAAAGTATTGATATTATTTTGGATTCTAGAAAAATTATATGGCAAATTTTTGAGTTCAATATTAAAAATAAAGTAAAAATAGAATATATAGTTATTGATTTACAAATTATTAAAATATAATAGATCTATGGGTCCATAGTGCAGTGGTTAATACTTTGTAGATCAGATCATAAGATATAGGTTCAAATCCTCTAGGGGGCTAATGTAATTTCCTTGATAATAAAAGCAAGTAGAATCTGTATTCATAAATTAACAAATGTTCTCGACTATAGTGACTAGTTTATATAAAAATTGTGATTGATCAAATTTTCAAGATCAGATAATATAATCCATGAAACAATCATATTACCCAATAGTAATAAGAAGAGTAGACTTCAAACTTCTCAAGGTGAAGTATATAGTTGTACCAGTTTTTATAAACTTTGATATTAGAAGATCTTGATAAGAGGCAACAAGGTTGCGAACTACTCCAAAGAACCAAAAGAACTAGGATTCAGGATACTGTAATCATAACCAGAATATTCTTAAGAAAAATTGTTCTGGGAAAAATTAAGATAGGTTCGTATGTCTTTTCAAATAAATAGTAGTATTATATAACATTACATAGGATATATATATAGCTACTCATATATAGATACTATATATCTACTATAAATATAATATGTATAATACTTATTGATATATGTAATATACTAGTTTATTATATAAGATAAATGAGTGACTAATCTATAATATATAATGCTTACACTTGAGCTGACATAAGTATATACTATAATTAATAAAAGATATGGACTGCTAAATTTTCACTTTAAAAAAGAATTGAAATATCAAAATCAATTTGAAAGACAATCAAAATAATTTACCAGGTCACACCCCTTCAACTGGACCAACCTTGAATGAAATTAAACAGTAGCTCTACAAATCAGAAAAGAATTAAACTGAAAACTAAGTCTCAAAAATATTTATCTTATAGCAATAACCTCGGATTATACTGATTGATAGAACTATGCTCAACATATATTTGCAATAAAACTTTGGAACCAGGAACTCCCCACAATACACAAATTATATAAAAGATTACCAGACTTATATAAAAACAGGCAATGTCTCAGTTGCTCAAGTGATGAAGACGATAATCATATTTTATCTATAAGTATCACAGCATAGACATATATAATGAAATCAATAACTGTATCATCAAAGAGATAAACAATAAAAGAAAAACCAACAGCTACCAAAAAGATATCATACATGAAGTATATATGAACATATAACAATTAAAAGTATAAATATTTAGAGAAGAGATCAATATGACCTTCAACAATCTTATCATAGATACTATAGGACAAGACAAACTGACAAATACAATCAAGTCAATAATTAAATATACTAAATTTATTTTATATTACATCTGGCTAGACAGATATTGCAGAATAACACTATGGTAAAAAATCTAAGATATAATTATCAAAACCAAAAATCAAAAATAAAAATATAACAAAACACATAACATCAAAAAGAAACAATACAAAAAAGCAATATGTAATTCAAAATAATATATTAAATGAGATAATTTTGGAAACACAAAATTCTTTTCATATCTTAATGGAAGATACTAACAAAGCTTAAGTACATTAGGTTTCTATAAAAGAAACAATATATCATAAGGGTTTCCATCAACCAATTAACTTTTTAGTAATATAGTAACAAAAAACATAAAAAAATAAGTCTGTAAAATTGCTTTACTAAATCAAGTAATATGTTGTGATATTATACTAATAAAGTAGGCTTGTTTCATCTTTTAAAAAAAATTAAAATATAATAAAAAATTATTATAAAATAATTTTTAAATAAAGAAAATCTAGTTTTAAAAGTTATAATCTCTTCTAAAAAAAGAATGCCAATCTAAGAAATAGATTGATCTAATATAATATCTTTTATTAAAAAAGGAAATCAAAGTAAAAGAACTTAAAACTACTGTATATTAAAATATTTCTTAAATAATAAGGCAACAGATCTTTTATTTATAAGTTATGAGATATTATATACTTGAATTTCAAAGAGAAATGACTTTAAATTTTTCTTGATTAAATACTCAAAAAATAAAAATAATAGTAATATCTATTTTATTTTCAGGTTAAAATTCTAAAAATAGAAATTTATTAATAAAGATCTATAGTTCTTATAAAAACAATCAGAAAATATTTTATAAATATCTTAATCAATTAATTAATAGTCCTATACAAATATTATAAATTTTAAAAGATTCAAACTTTACTAATTTATAAAAAAAAAAACCTATTTACCTTCTAAATATATTTTTTTAAAAAAATACAATAAAAGCTTATAATATAATAGATCTCTTTATATTAAGAAAAGCAATAGATCAAATTTGAATTTTTACACTATTAAGAAGCTTTTAATAAACTTATTCAAAAATAGAAGTTATAGTATTATTATACCCAATAGGTTTTTTAATTCAATAATAGTAAAAAATAATATAAAATAATCTTTTATTATTATAAAGTATTTTTATAACATTTTATTATATGAAATTCAAAAAATATTAATAACAGATATTCTATAAACAAAGAATAGTTATTTACTATAACTTCTATAAATATTATAAAATATTAAATGACCTGTGAATCAATAGTGCAGTGGATATACTCCCAGGTCACTATCCATGAGTTATTGGTTCAATTCCACTTGAAAATAGTTTCCACAATATAGATTATATTGTACAAGATGAATGCTTATTACCATATATATTTTTGTATTCATAAATAACCTATAAATTTCCATGTCTGACCATGATATAAAATTAGATCATCCAAGCCTTGGCTAGTTTTAGTGCTAAGGAAATCTTCGATAAATCTGCCACCTGAAATATATAAGAATCCAAAAACAAACCAAGAAAAAATACTGATTAACTCAAGCCTCTTAATGAATATGGGAAGAACACCTACCTCTTGTCAAAAATATATACTATAGGAGATAAGGGAGACTTTGATTACTTGTACTTGTTGAAATGTAATGGACCATAATAATAATCAATGGAAGATCTCTATGGTTATGAAATCAATGGCCATCAAAGAGGACAGCTATTGTAAAAGCTGATAATTAGTATTAATGCCACATTAGAAACTGCAAAAATGGACTAAAAATTTAAAAGAAGTAATTGAGAAAATAATAATCAAGAGAAACCTTTGTAGGTCAACTTGAAAAAGTTAAAAATAAGGCAATGGAAGACTATATGCTACTCAATTACATGATATTAATGAATTACCTGGATATCAAAAACATAACTAAAGAATTGCACTATTCAAGTTTCAATTAACCTGCAAAGAATCCAAATATAGTATGAATTATTCATGGTACCTATAATTATCAAATGGTAAAATAAAGCTTACAAATAAATACACAATATATGTATCATGAAAATTAATAATATAAATTCTATTGTGGATCTTCAAAAGGCTATAGTTCCAGATAGAGCAGGGCAACAGACAAAAATAGTATCACTATATGATAAGATTTGATGGACTGACTAGGATAGGTAGTTTA
This sequence comes from Acaulospora colombiana, assembly GCA_910592055.1. Taxonomy (NCBI): domain Eukaryota; kingdom Fungi; phylum Glomeromycota; class Glomeromycetes; order Diversisporales; family Acaulosporaceae; genus Acaulospora; species Acaulospora colombiana. Next base: position 5,983 of record CAJVPT010001186.1, read on the forward strand.
AATAAGGTTATATAAATCACTTATATAATTTAAAAATGTACTACTGAAATTTCAATAAAGATTTGTCCTATCAGTTGGACTAGTTAAAAAAAAAATTAAAAAAGTTAAATTCTTTTTAAAGCAAGTTATAATTGTCTATATAAATAATATAACTTAGATTAACAAGTTTAAAAAAAATCTAAAATATATTTTAAAAAAGAAAAACAGTTTTATATAGTTAATAACTCTTAAGTAAATGTTGAAAAATTAATTATTCTCATTATTAGTTGGGACTTCCAAGAGTCTGAAACTGTTTAGGCTAGAGTTAAGAGTATTATAGTTCAAGAAATTTATAAAAAAAATCAAGCAAGATTTTTTTATATTTGATAGGAGCTTAAGTAAAACAATAAAAATATTCTTAATTTAATAAAATTAGAAATTAAAACTATTATTTAAGCAATAAAAAAGAAGTTAAACAAAAAGTATACTTATTAAATTATAAATAAAGTTTTTATTTTATAAAAAAAAATATATATAAAATACAAAATATAAATCTCAATAAAAAATTTGCAACAGTTTTATAGTTATACAGTCTAGTTCAAAAAAAACTGGATTTGTTTTTTTTATTATATAATAATGGTTATATGGAATTATATGAACTTTTATTTATATGTAGTTTAGTAAATATATTTTTAAAAAATAAAGTTTAATATAAGATATGCTTCTCCTTATTTTTTATAATTAGTTTACAATATCTTCTTATTGATTAAATTAATTCTATTAGAACAAATTTTGATATTTTTTTATATTTTTCACCCATATACTATTCCAACTTATTCTGATTTTTTAACATATGTTTCTCCATGTTACCCTTGATGATACCCCATAGGTTTTCTATAGGATCCAAATTGGGACTATTTAATAGTCAATCAATAATGTCTGATATATTTTTATCAATAAAAGCTTTTGTCAAGCAACTCATATGCTTCAGATCATTATTTTACTGGAAGCACTACTCATTACCAATAATATTTTTAATCTTTGAAATATGTTTCCAAATAATTTCAATATAAAAACTAGCATTTATGATTTGTTGAAAAAAAAATAAAATTGATTTTTCTCTAATATAAAACTCTTTTCAAGCTAAAATCTTAATCCAACTTTTCAATATATAAGAAATTGGTCATGTGCTCTTGTTGATAGTGAATTATCCCTATGAATATACCACTCAAATGTTTGTGAAAAAACTTCGTCAATCTTTTTTGACCAGTTATTTCCATTTGAATGCTTCTTAGAACTGACTTTTTTAAGCTTTTTTAAATCTTAATAAATAGTTAAGAGAGAAAAAAAACTTTGCAAGTATATACATATTTTTTGCATTAAATATATATTCATCCCACAATTGTAATAGAATCTTACATTGATATTTTTTTCTTTTGACTGACATTCAATATCTCCTTTTTACAAAACTAACTAAAGATTGAGAAAATATTAACTGGTAATGTAATATACAATCCTTGATTTCCTTTTTTTATAAAAAATTTTTTAATTGGATATCAACTGCATGACTTATAGAAATTTTCTAAAAAAAAAAATTCTGGTTTTTTTGGACTAGACTGATATATTGAAAGGAATTCAAAATAAAACTTTAATATATAAAACAATATCAAATGGTTACATTACAATAAAGAAATACATAAACTTAAAAGTATTTAGAAAATATAGCTAGAAAGTTATACTTAATAACAATAATATCTCTGATATTACTACTATAATTTATCTAAAACAAAATCCAATCAAATATTAAAAGTCTAAAAATACTTTAGACAATTTTATAGAATCAAGTAGAAAATTTCACTGCTATAATACTAGCCTTGATCAATAAGTTTTAAATTACATTTTAAAGTTGAAGATAAAAGAATAACTTTAATTATTAGATAGATATACTCTATATCAAATCAATTTTATAAGATAATAAAGAATATAAAAAGGTTATTCCATCCTTTAGAAGATATAAGATTATGTTCTTAAATCAACTAATCAATGCCACTATAATGACACTTAAAGATTATTAAAGATGGTTCACCATCGAAAAATCATTTTTCAATAAGATGAAAACCCTAAACATAAGATAAATTTAATAAAACAAAGAGCCTCCAAAATTTTCAGATTTAAATCCGATTGAGCATGAGGTTGATCGTCATCTTCGCCATCTTCCTGAACCAATTTCAGGACTTGTGGAACAAGATTCAACAGGTTTGGGGGCAGAATTCACTTTATGCTAGAAAGAGTTTGTGACGTCATAAAGGCACGGGGTGATTATACAAGGTGGTAAGGCTGGATCGGGTATCTAAATATAGACAAATGTATAATTTGCAGAATAATTTAATTAAGAATCAGCGTTTTTTTTTTATTAAATAAAAAAACGATACTATTTAGCGAAGAGAACCTATTAGAAAAAAAAACTCAATTTAACGAAAAAAAAATTGTGTTTATGATCGCCACTGTAAGTTTCAGGCACAGTGAATAGAAATTATATTCTTATGCGCATGCGCAGTGATGGGCAGGTATCTATATGCACTCAGAACGTTTGTGTGAGATCGGGATGATATCATGGGGCTGCGATAAAATATACACGGGAGTTTCAGAAGTGTCAGCTAGTAGGGCATTCCATTAAAGTTCAACTTTTTTCATCAATAGTTGCGATCGTCACGAATCATTAGACGAAATGGTGATAGCGTAACATACAGTATGTTAAATAAATTATTGAATTAATATGATGATGCCAGCCCGGCGAATCCACGCGTTTGCTATAAATCCTTTGATACGAGGATCTTTTTCATTGTCCATCCTCGTCTTGTTTGGTCAAAGGTTGTTTTCTACAGCTGTAAGTCCAAGAATGTAATGTCCCGGCGGAAGGTAAGTTTCTTAAAGTCTATTTAGAGTCTATCTCTAACGTCATTGTTTTGTCCCTGTATGTTCAAAACTCTATTTACAAACTTCTAGAACGTCACGGGTGCAACACATACATTTGAACGGTGTCATGCTAAAACGTGGAAGTCGATGATCATGACAATCACGATCTTTTCTAGGTCTTAACTTCCATTATTGGTAATACTCACGGGCTTCGAAACCCAGGGATTATTCCTTGTGCGATCATATCTTCCTTGGCTTTTATCATTCTTCAATTCCCGGGGCGGATTGATATGCCGATGGCTTTGTCAATGCGATTTCTTTACGCCGCTTTGACGGCTGTGAAGTTCGCGCCGGCGAAAAGGTATTGATTGTTTCCATTACTTCAGGCTCTATGGTAAGAATCCACTAGCATTTATATGACCCGTTTCTTTTACAGTGGTTGCTTCCATCACTTCAGTAAGGGTCGGCAGTTCTGTTAATTCTTCGATCTTGGGGGGAATCGTGAATTTGGACTCTTCATGGCAATGACGAGCTCGACTTTCAAATGTCTTGTTCTTCGCCAGTCAGGTTTTTGACGTAATAATAGTAATGGGAAATATGTGCATTATGCGCATGGAAACTTGGACATACTTGCTTAAATATGTCTGATATTTTAATAAAACATATACACGCATTATGCGCATGAAAATTTAAAAAATTATCTCTACGTAGTACCCCTTAAGGTCCTCATCTCGTGAAGCAGCTTTCTGTTAACTTGCTTTCTTCTGGATCGGCTGCGGTAGCATACGAGGGAGCAAATTTTACCGATGATGGTGCTTACTTTTTGGTTACCGTTCTCGAGTATACATCCGGCGAAGGCTCGGGTTGGGGTTGCGAACAGTTTCGTCCAAAATCGATTCGGTTGGAACTGTTCCACGGAATAAGCTTCAAAAGTCCTCCTCAACGAGTTCACCGTGATGGGTCTTAGTATTACGAAGGGTGCGGGATGGTCTGAGTCTCTGTTCGGAGTTGGCGTCCGATCTTTACGTCAAGCAATCCGCCCTTGTTCGTCGCATTTATAACGGGTGGAGGCCACAATTTAATGAACCGGCTCGGGTGTGCACACGGACCCAATTATTTACAGATTGTTACCGGTGGCCTCTCGTAGGACTGCTCTCAGCTCTGAGAATTGTTTCCACAGGGCTGTTACAGAATATAGTCACGGGTATCATACTCCCGCGGTCATATCTTCGTTGCTAGTCTTGGAATATTTTATCTATAGTCAGACTAAATCATTCCTAACATGTTGTAAACGAAAAGCAGATGAACCATTGATTGTTAAGAGGCACTGAAACAGTAAAAACTTCACATATTGAGGAGAAATTGAGAATATTAAAAGAAATGCAAGTCATCGAGCAATCTGGTAGAAAAATCGAAAGAATAGATAGAAACAAATCTGTGATCAATAGATTATTTATTGTATAAAATGATTTCCGGATTCGAAATTATGTGAATAATAATTAAAAAAATGTCTAAGCGATAAAAAAAAAAAAGAACTTATCTTTACCATTATCAATTATAGTGAATTTAAAACAAGTTCCGGTACTAGTTTAAGTTGATGGTGTTTTGTTCTATTAAAAATTATTCATACTAAGTTAATTCCGTTATATCGAATAATCATTATATCGTATCGAGTTTAACTGTAATTATTAAATTTTTTTTTCATCAAAGAAACCTTCGATGAAATGCAATATAGTATATAGTCCAAAAATGGTGCATTTATATATGCTCTATATTTGTACAATAATAGATATACAGTATTGGTCACCTGATTATATTTTATAAGGTGCACCCGAGTTTCATTATTATTTTTAATTTATTTCGTAAACAGGTTGAAAATTTATTTCGTGGAGGAAAGGAAATACGCAGAATCGAATTTTTATCTATAATGAAATATAGAAGCTTGACCTATTTACATGGGGACATTTCTGAAAATTAGGAACAGATGACAAAGTGCCTTCGCAAATTGAATGAAAAAGTTTCAAGTGCATCTTTATCATTTCCAATCGAAATGCGTAAAGGTTATACGTACAGTATAAGTGAATACATTTTATGATGAAATGGAAATTAAATTTCCTTCGTCCTACATTTAGCGAATTGAACGTAAATAATATTTTATAAATAATAAAATAATATATTAAACTGTATATAATTTACTGTATGATCCATAACTAGTTGTTTAAAGGACTGAATGAGTAATATGAGTACTTTAGAACTACAAAGATTTAAACAGGACCATAATCGACTTTAAAACTCGAGACATTGCGCCCCCAACCGGCATCCAGTCGTTGTATATTATCACAAAATCTCACCGAATCCCCAGTACAATTAGAACCTCTAAAAAGTGTGGTGCAAACGTAGGAGCTTGCACATATATCGCCGCAATGAGTACATGTGGGAATATCGAGGCATAGTGCATGTGTCACACAACCACTAGTAGTATAAGTATCTAGGTTGTCATTAACCGAGGTTCCGGTCAAATTAACACACTGTCCGGGATCCAAGGAAACCCAGAATCCGAAGTCAGAGCGATCATATCCTATTATTTGTGAAGAAATTTTAAATGGTCCCGGTAGGCAAACACTATCGCAATAGGCAAGTGAGGAAAGCTGTGATAGAAAAAGAACCCGATTATTAGGTGTTAAATATTTTACGATATTATGTAAAGAATTCTTACTGTAATTATAGTCATTAATATTATAATAATCTTTGACATGTTTTCTTAAATGTAAAAAAATTTTTTTTTTTTGAAAATGATGCATTTATATAGCGATTTTGAATAAAATCTGTCCGACTGTATCAATAAATGGGGACAAATTCAAGTCTAGGCTCAAAAATTTAATTTACTTTTCACGCGGAATCAATATAATCAACCATACCTTTTAAAAGTGATTTTCCGAAATTGTTTATTTAGTATGTGCATTAAATATTATCTGCGTTGCACAAAGACAAAAAAATACCAAAATAAATATCCCGAAAAAATAATCGATCAGAGTTACTAACACCAATTCTATCTTTCAATAAAACTCAACACGCTACACCTTTTTGAAAATGACAAAGATTGCATTTAATTACTTTTCTGGAAAGATTGATTTGGTATTCGTTTTATTGGTGCAACAAAGGTTATCTGTGATGCGCAAAGACTATAGACATCATTCCGTGGTTAAAATAATATTAACATTAAATATTTGTAATGTAATTAATTTAATAACTGTAGAAACTGTCCCATAGAGATAGAAAATGAATAGTTGTTTCTTATTTGTGTGTACAATAATGGTAATTCTGTCGCCAACAATCCCAGTTAACGTACTGTAACTCACAAAAATCCTTTAAACCCCCCAAAAAAATCAATCAATCACTCAAAGGAGAGGTGTAGTATAATTTTTGAAGAGTCCTTTATTAGATATTGTTTTTCCCTATCTCATATTAGCAAGAAACGAACCAAGAACTCTATGGATTTTACTTGTCTTTTTATACTTTCTAATTTTAGTTATTACGTATCTAATGCTCCAATGTTTAAGGAGTTACGTATATAATGCTCTCATGTTTAATAAGTTACGTTATTATTGCGATTTATTTTTACCTAACTTCGATTGTTCTTGTGGCGCTTACTTCACGCAAGCTTTCGCCATTTTCTATTATTTCTATATTACGAGCTTCCTTGGGCCAAGCACGTAAGATCTTTGTTTCTCTTATTACATAGTAAACATGTCCAAATGTTTTCTCGCCATAAACATCTAACATGATGAATCCATTTTTACGCAAAAAAAAAAAAGTCTTCGAGTACTGAATCAATGTTGTAAATTATTTACATTATAAATTTCCGCGGTGAGTACAGAGCGTAATCTTCGGATACCGAATCAGATTTATTTACTGTAGTTTTTGTTTTGAACTTTGGATGGTGAATCCTCGGATGGCGTGTGACGACTTATATATGAATTTGCAATTTAACGTTGCAAATACGTAACCAATTTTTTTTAAAGGAAATATAAGGCGAGTACGAAGAGGGGCCACGATTGGCACTAAAACTTGATTCGATGACACCTCCATTCATTATTCATATTAAGATTCCCGCAAAAATTAAACGATTCCTCAATGTAGTTAGTTCCCTTAAAAAGTGTGTTGTAAACGTAGGAGCTTGAGCAGTATATCTTCGCAATGAGTACATGCAGGATTATCAAGATATACTGTATGTGTTACACGAACATTAGTACAGTCTCCACGAAAAGTATTGCGGATGATCAGAATAAAAAAAATAAACGATTCTAATTTATTCAATGGTCATTTATAATTTAAACGAAAAAATTTCTATCTGTAGCATACTACGAGTCTATCGATACCACTCACAGTTCGCGTAACTTTCGTGTGTGCCTGTAATCTATACAAGAAAACAACACACAACAGACAAATAAAACTGGTGAGACGTGTAAAGATTTGGGCGAGTTCATTGGAACTTAGAACACTATATAATACGAGCCAAAAGCTTTTTTTTTATCTACAAGCAAAAACGATCTTACTGAAACCAACTACGATAAGAGCTTAAGTACTATGTCACGATGGCGCATTATTGTGGTCATGTCACGTGATCTTGATCCGTTTTTATTAGAAAATCAATTTATTAGCCTAATATCATTATGTAGTCTTTATCTATTGCATATCTATAAAAAAACTCTTTCCCGCAGATCCTTTTTTCTTAAAAATTTCCTTTTTAGGCAATCTTGGGAAATAAGAAAAAAAGTGAACAGAAAGATGAGATCACAGAAGCTCATATACCCAGGGTAGACCCAACTACAATGAGAATATCTTGGCAAAAAGTAATACAAGATCTCTATACAAAGAAACCCATATGGAGACAACAAAGTTGAATCCAAAAAACAAAGAAAAAGAAAGAAAAACTTCTCTAGAAAATGCTAAAAATAAACAGCCAAGGAATCAAAATACAAACTAGCTACAATCTCAAGTACAGAAATTATCAGAAAAAAGAAAACCAATCAAAAACAATCAACTTGGAGTAATGAAATGAAAGAAACAATCATACAAGACACATAAACGGACAAAAGCAACAAAAGCAAAAATATCCAAAAAAATGAACAAAGTAAGAACTCTTTTGTCACATTCACAGCAGCAAGAATAGATGACTTAGACATAGAAATGGAGGAATCAGGTACTAGCGACCAAACAAAAATTGAATTCAATGAGTAATAATAAAAAACTTCCTATAGAAATGTACTAATTAGCAAAGTAAGTAAACCCAGACCAAGATTATTTATTGATTCAATGACAAGATTTGAAAGGGAAAGAATTAAAACAGACATCAAAGCATCAAAAGTTTCAGGAAGAACTATCAACCAAAAGATAACACACATTACAAAAAGTTTAAACATACTCACCGGTCTTCTTTCTACTTGTAGTGAAGAAAAAAGAGAAGAGAAACATATCCTTGCTATTTTCAGTGATTATTATACTGCAGAAGAAACATGCAATACTATCTTACTTGAAATAGATGGGACTTATCTTGAATATATAGCTTTCACATCCTTTAGACTAAATAAGGAAAACAGTATCAGGATATGTGATATTTCCTGAAACAAAATTCATAGAGGTACAATAAACCTTTATCAAATTTGGAGAGATTATAAACATCGACATATCTAAACAATAAATGTGGCAATCAGCAGTTATCACTTATGCAAACAAACAGGTTAAGGAAGATCTAGTTATCAAATGAAGTATTTTGTTACAATCAGACTCAATCAGAATTTTTGATGCATAATTGGACACGAATTAAATGAAAACACATGGAAATATTGCAATCCAGTTAACAAACCTCTCACCCAATATCACCGTCTTCAACCTCAGACTAACATGTGAACAAATCAGAACCAAGACATGCTACATTCCTAGGTATATGTCATATAGACACAAGTGATTTGCAATTATTGGCTTTACGAATCAAGAGGACCTGGAAGCAGTAACAATACAGAATGTTCTTCTTGGAAAAATTCAAGCAGAATGGAAACCAATTGATACAAAACTTTGTACCATATGTGGGAATAAAATACACTTAGTTACTCAGTACTCAATCAAAAAAAGAAGAATACAATGGAACCATTATAATGCAGAACAAGTCAACAAATTCGATAAACTGCATAACAGGTTCAGGCCAGTACGTATTGAAACTATAAGGATAAGGGCAACCATATTCAACAACCAAAGGAAGGTCAGGCCAAACTCCTATGCAGCAGCAGCAAGACTATCCAAAGAAATGGAGACACATTCTCATCTCCCTCAAACAACCATAATAGAAGTACTTCATATTCTCAAAACAATAAGACAAGAAATTCAAGAGATAAAAGAAGATATAGCTGACCTAGAGAAATGTATAGTCAACTTAGAGACATATGATGAAGACTACACAAAACAAATGGATGAAAACACCTTTCCCCTCAACACAGAGGAAAGTCCAGTAACAGATACAACATCCCAAAATAGTATCCAAGGCATCTATATCCAATAACAATGTATTCAGTCATCCATGCAAAAATTAGATAAACATATGGATCAGATGTACAATATTATACTAAATTCTATCTCAGGTAGCACACCCTCCTCTCCACATAGACAATAATGGATATAATCAGAGTATTATATCTACAGAAGAATCAAGTAATTCTAGAAACAATCAAATGACAAACTTCCACAATATATTAAAACAACAAATAAAAGAAACAGATATTATAGAAAAAAATTTAAACCATAATTCAAATATAAACAATGCAACAACTGGTATAACTAATGATGAGTCTCAAAAGTATTTAGCATATAAAATTTCACAGATCACTTATGTCTCTTTTTGAGGGACAAAATTTATAGTTCTTCACTTTAATAGGGACAAAAGTCAGAAAATGTTATAAATCAATGATTTGGATAATGGAAAACAATTATGGATAGTTTTTTTATAGTTATTAATTTAAAAATTTTAATGTTTCCTAGTAAAGAACATTTGACTTATGTCCCTGTCTCCCTCTTTAGGGACCCATCTTTAGGTATAACAATACCCACAACAATACACAAAAATACAAACCAATATGGAAGGTTGCAACATTCAATATTCAAGACCCAGTAGAGATACACAAATGAGAAACATGGTTCAATTTTTGTGACGCAGCAAACTGGGATATTATAATTACCACAGAGACAAATGGTTTACATCAACAATCAAAACATTGGCAATACAAAAAATTTTAAACCATATGGACCCATAAAGAAGCACAAATTAGTTAACAAGGTCTAAACATAATGATCAACAAGGACATTGCATACAGAATTTATAATTACAAAACACTTGCAAGTAGACTCATTGCAGCTGACCTGGCCTTTTCATACAAAGAAAAAATGAGAATAATTAAAGTATACTTTCCTGTACAAGATATGGAAAAAGAAAAACAAAGGGAACTCAATATCTTAAGCAAATGAATCAAAGAAGCAACAGAAAAAGAATGGTATTTTCTGGTAGCAGGAAATATGAATGGAGTTCCCAATCCAGAAATTGACAAGCACAGTAATACAAAGATAATCAAAAAATACCATCTTTCAGGCAAACAAATACAAATCCTTTTGGATAATAACTTGAAAGATATATATAGGACACATAACCCTACAAAAAAAGAGTATACCTGGAGTAGAGAGGAAAGTAGCAGTAGAATCAATCAAATTTAGATGAGTCTGCAAGCAACATGGCAATCAAAAATAGCCACCATCTAAGACCTTATCACACCATCAATTCTAAATGACCATGTTGCAATGATAGTAAAAATAGAAGTATGGAACCTCAACACTCCTAAACAAGCAACTTACACAAACACAACCACAGATACAACTGGCAACTTGCCACAACCCAATAGTGGAAAAGTTCAGTAAATATATTGAATGCAATATATGAATAGAATGCATAAGTTAGCAACTCCTGGCCATAGATGGAATCAATTTAGCAACATCATTCAGAAAGCAACCAAAAAATACATTTCAAAAAAAAATCATACTAGATAAAAAGATATCAGGTCAAAAATATGTAAGAAGTATCACTGATAATATAGCTATAGAATTTTCTCATACAGGTAAGATAACAACTAATAGACAAAAAAGAAGAAAAAATAAATCAGCCACTTCAGATCCCAGTAAGTATACAAAAATAAATCCCAAATATAGTATTCACACTTGAAAAACTATAAGTCAAATATCCTAACATATATCTTGAAGAATGGATCAAAGCAATTCAAGGTAATATAAAGGCACACAAAACAGTTGCAAAGGCCATCTCTCATAGAAGACAGCTCATTGCAATAAAAAAAAAGAATTCAGATAAGACAAGAGCAGTATGAAAACAATAAGTGTGCTATAATCAATAGTATTCTGGAAAGACCTAGAAGGCAAATACAACTAAACATACTTATTATCCAATAAGAAGAAGTAGTACAGATAGTTACAGAACTAGCAGAAATCAAAACTAAAGTAAAGAAGCACTTTTATAACTGGACACTACACAGAAACATTCAAAATATAGAATGACATCCCAGGTGGCAGGCCAAATATAGACCCAAACCACACATTAAGTAGTATCACTACAAAGGTATGCTAGAAGAGATTATAACAGAAGAATTTGCACAAGCAATCAGATAGCACAGCTCGAAGTCAGCCTCAGGCTCCAATCAGATACCATATCTAGCATACAAACATTAAAAACAAAGCAAGTGAAGAACTTAAAACAATTTTCAACATAATCATCTGACAAGGCAATATACCTAAAAAATGGAGCAGGGGACATATATATTCTATACCTAAGCCTAAGGACTGGGCACACAATCTAGACATTACTAAACCCATTATGTTACTTGATACAGGAAGAAAAATATTCACCAAAATTATTATAGACAAACTGGTTAAGTGTCTGACTCACAAAAGAATATTATCTGAATTCAATTGAGCTGCACTTCCAGATAGTAGCAACCAAGATCCTATTTATATAATCAGCAGCATCATTGAACATGTGAAAAAAACTAAACAACAAGCCTAGATCTTGAGTCAAGATATGTCAAAAGTATATGACTCTGTTAATTTAGAGATGTTACAGCTAGCCCTTCAAAGGATTAAGGTACCAGACACAATAGTAACAATTCTGCTCAGTATATTTCAAGACTGTCAAAATGTAGTCATAACATGCCATGGCCTAACAGATGAATACCAGATGAGAGATGGAATAGATCAAAGAGACACAATATTTCTATTATTATGGTACATTTTCTATAACCCACTACTAGTCATGATCAATGATCAGTTGACAACACAAAGACTACACAATAAGCTTTAAAACATGTACAGAATTAAAAACAGGATGGAAGAAAAGAACCACCAATATAACAGTCAATGCATACATGGATGACACAACATGGACAACAGACAACAGAATAGACTTGCAAAGAATCATCTATACAGTAGAAGAATTTTATCATATCAATAATATCAAAATCGATTCCAACAAGTCACAATTGATTATTAACAATAGCACAAAAGAAGATCTGAAACAAGAAGTGATAATGAATAACCAAAAAATACAAGGATGCCCTCCCAACACACCAGTTAGAATCCTAGGAATCTGGTATGACAGCTTAGTACGCAAGAACTATTAGAAATACCTAATAAAACAGAAGGTCAACTGTATATGTACATTAATTGAAATGAAAAGAATTATTGACAAACAAGTGCAATACATAATCAATTATGTACTAATGCTCAGCATAGAATATCTATACAATAATATAGTCTTAATTAAACAAACTGACAACAATGTTCAAACATAAAATAGGACTCATCAACACAATACCCAACAGTATGCTCTATAATAAACACAAATAAGTATAATGTACACATGGGATAGACAAGTACAACTACATGTCAACAATTGATACACAAGAGTAAATCAAAACAATATCATAGGAGATATAGCATGCTACCGACTATAGTCAACACAAAACATGTTTTGATCAACTAAAGAGATATACAACCATATACAAGCTCCTCTCTTAGAACTAGGAAGAAACTCACACATGACATATTTTGAATGCTCAGAACACATGATTTCATATTTCACAAAATTCAAGGAAGCACCTTCCAGACCATAAAAATAATAGACACCATTATCAAAGAAATAATTGATCCCAAGCTCTATAAAAGGATTCATCCCAACTTAAAGAAGCACAACATTTCCTTTATAGGACAACTCCTCAACAGTAAAAGAAAAAAGCTGTTACACTGGTGTCAAATAATAAGAGTCTATCAAAAATTAGTACCAGGTCCTATCCCATCTTGATTTTTCATACTACAATATAAACTACAAATATAGATAACAACAAACAACAAGAACAAACCAACTACTTCCAACAATACATACCAACAACAGATACACAAATAGCAAAACCACATTGGATAGCAATAAAAAAGAACATAGAACTAATCATCGGCAAGAAACAAAGAAAGGTAGATAACAACTCAACAATATATAGGCACTATACATAGGTATCTTGAGAATCCTCTCTAAATAAATATACAGGATGCAACATAAATCAATAGTCCCAATCAAACTCCACATATACTTTCACAGCTAGTAGACAATATACAGTAACAATTCCAGTACAATGTAGTAAAATCTCAATATGACCTAACATCCTGAAAGAAGACAATAGGCTCAAAAGTAGAGTCTCACCAAATTCAATTTCAACCATGCTCACAGAACTAGAACACAGACCAACAAAATATAATATAGATATGCAAATATCCACAGAGAACATGATATCAGAACAGATCAGAAGATATTAGCTACAACACTTCTTATCTTAGATGAACTAACTATAATCACAAAACAAATACAAAATGAAATCAACTTTGAAATATATACAGATAGATCTATGACATGTCACTTCAACCGATTTCACATGGGCTTCAGATGGATAATAATAACTAGGAATAACTAAAAACTCTAATTTCAGGGATAAATAGAAAACTTTTCTTCATTGATAAGAGCAGAATTGATGACTATTCTAACAGCAATCAGTGTACTACCTGCATATAGCAAAGCCAATATCCATACAAACAGCTAGGCAGCAATAAACAGTATTCAAAAAGTGATGGGAACAAAACATATACATAACCTAAGAAAGAAGAAAATCCTAGGGATCCTCCAACCACTCAAAGCCATAATTCTAGGCAACTACATGAAAATTGACCTCATCAAAGTCAAGGTACATATAGGCAACAAATATAATGAACAAGCAGACAAACTGATAGCAATAGATACATATCATGATATGGTGTCAGGACACAGAACAATCAGTATTCATCTTACAAAAAACTTACAATTCACATTACTCCCTCAATGAGACAATAACACACTTGAAGTTTCCATCAAAACTATGGCCAAAGAATTGATAAAGGCAATACACCTAGCCAGATGGAGACTATTGAATAGAACAAGAAGTGAGTTTAGTGACTGAATCATCAAACATATACATTGGCCTATAACAATGTCCAATCTGCAGCCAACCAGAATATACAAACAATAAATCAATAGAAAAAATCAACAACAAAGAAAATTCAACCTATGCCTTTGGAATGAAGAACTTCCAACAAAAGCCAAACTCCATCAAAGACTTCCAAATCTGTACATAGATAACAAATACATAATCTGCAAATCTAAAAAAACAAATACATATCCATTTATGTGTCAAGGTCAATGACAAAAAACAGAAGAGTATATAAGAAATACAATTATCAACAAAGCCAGACAATACAATGAGATAAAGGATACAGAAGCATAGATTAACAACTATCTAAGAATCAATTTCTTGAAGTACACTGAATATCTCAAATATACTATAAAAGGAGTTATACTCAAAGAAACATATAACCTAATAACCAAATGTATACTAAACAAATAACAAAAGAAAAAATGTATAAAAGAAATCAGACAAGGAACTAGTGAATACCTCTACAGCATCTGGACTCAAAGATATAAAGAATTCCAAGAATGGAAAAAACTACAAGGTATTACATAGAAAATTGAAAGAACAGCTAGATATAACACTTCACAAAAAAGCATACAGCTCAGCACACTAGAAAAACACATAAAAAGTCAATATATAGACCTGGTTAATAATTATATAGGACAATATATAAAAAACATTACACACTTCTTCCACATATTTACAATTTATATAGCACTATCCCAGTCTTGGCTGGTTAGCTCCCACTAGGGTGGCAACAGGCTGTGAGGTGAGCCTTTCTCTATTGAACTAGTTTGGTTAACATAGGTAGTTTTAGCATAAACAATATGTATATTGTAGCAAGTTAATTGACAAGTTTGTCACTAATGACCAAAAGCATGTGTAACTTGCAGATAAAAGAGTCTGTCCTTCTATCACACACACAAAACACAAATCAAGGCAGAGGAGTAAAAAGATTTGGGCAAGTCTCAAGATAGTTTTCACTAAAACTACTTATAACTTCACTGTTATAAACAATCTATTCAAAAGATTCATCTTAAGATTCGTCATTTTATTAAGTCATTGAAGAAAGTTATATTTATATATTTTTACATATAGGGCCATTACATAATCACTATGGCTATTTTAGTATTATGTCATGCATAAATTGCTTTATGGTCAACTAATTTTCTATTACTTCAGCCTATAGTTTTTACCTTTTTGATACGAATGAATTGTTCACGCATTTTTCTAGCTTACAAGGGATATGGTGATAGTTGGCAATTGATTGTTTACATAAGCTTCAGTTATGTCACGATCGTTGGTCACATGACCACAGCAAAAATTCTAAACTTTGTTTAACTTCTTTGGCCTTTAATAATATCTCTACTTAATCCAAATAAAGTAAGACTGAGCCAACATTAAAAAAAAAATCTATTGCATATTTATCAAAATATATTTTTTGTCAATAGTCAAGTATATATAATAGAATTAAAAAAAATTTTTTTATAATATTGACTTATGTAACCTTGTTTTATTTGTATTATATAGTATTATTACATAGAAATTTTATAAGATATACTATTAGTTTATCAGTTTAATATCAAATAAAACTCAATAAATATATTCTTTTGTTAGAGGTACTTATTTTGTAATTTGTTATTATTTTCACAAAAGAAAGTTAACCTTTCAAGATTGGATTAATGTTAAAATATATAAAAGTTGTTTATAATATTTGTTATTTATTATTTCATAAAATTATTAATCAGATATACAGTATATATTGATCTTTTATATACTTTTCTTTATATATAAAGGCTAAATCTTCTTTGATTTCATATTTAATTATTTTTTTTTTTGTTTTTAATACCTATTATACTGTATATTTTTATTTTTGAAATGTTTCATATTTGTCTATCTATATTTAATATTTGATAAACTTTGTATACTGTATATTGAAGATATATAACTTTTTTAGACTAGTTAGTTTAAAATTGTTCTCTTGATATTATTGACTAGTTTTTTGAAAAAGATTTCTTTTACACTTTCTACTAGATATTTTTTATATCTCAAATTTGTTTTTGTTTATAAAGAGAGTTATAAATTTTTAACTTCTTTTTTTTAGTATATATTTTTATATATTTAATTATTGTATTGCTTAGAATGTCTTTATATTTTTTTTATTTAGTTGCAAATAAAAGAATATGTATTGGTCTCAAATTTCTTGTATATAATGAGTTTTTATTATAATATAATGTTAAAACTCTTGTTTATAGTTTGTATTTACACAAAAAACTTTAAACACAACTCTTTCCCGTTCACCTGTGGCGCAGTAGAATTGGAAAAAGCGAACAACATGAGCAGAACAACTAGGAGTGCAAACTCCAAC
>CAJVPT010001187.1:0-22837 GCA_910592055.1 Acaulospora colombiana
TCCCCTGAATGGCAAACACAACTATTACTATGAATCTATTGGTGTTTGTCTATATGCTATTAGTAATTCGGGTCTCGCATCGCCTCGGAGCTTAGGGATCAGCGGTCAGGTCATATGATCTGAAATATCATGTATTCTAGCAAATCATTAGTATTTCATGGCCGGAGGTCTAAATCCTTGATTATCTTGAAATCCTATTTGACAACATCTTTCTGGCCTTAATAAAAGATGTTCTTCTCATCAAAATACTCATAGTTTCCTAAGACCGTTTTTGCAGTTGTCATATGACTTTCAGGTGTAAAGTCATGCTTTCATCAGGCAACTTAGGTAAACTTGTTATAGATGGTGTTACCCATGATTTATTGATATGTTGGGGATGGTGTTCTGCTCCCTAGAATTATGTTCGTAATTGTAGATACTAGTGCATTCATTGTTCTGTTCATGTTGCTGAGGAAGTTGTGAAGTTGTTGTTGTTGTTGTTGAATATTGTTCAAGTTGGATATATATGGTTGAGCTTGTGTTTCTGATACAGTTTCGTGATTGTATTTTTCTTCCATGTCCTGTGTATTGTTATAACAGTATGATTTCAGGTTATCAATTCTCTTATCCAGAGTCTGAATTGCTTCCTTTATTGAGCACAGGTCTTGTTAAATGGATGCTAGCATATTTACTAAGTCCTAGATGGAGTCTTGTTGATAGGTTGGCCGTTGGTGATAGGGATTTGCATTTTTTATTACTGAGGCATATGATCCTGGTGAGCTAGTGGTTTTCTTCATTGACAGTTGCACCATCCTTCTGATAGGTGTTGATTTTGCTGGTCTAAAACATTGATATAGTTTTTCAAATTTGTTGGTCTGTTTTTTATTGTATTCGTTTCATTGTTCTCTTCTTTCTTTGACATCGCATTGCGCTACCAGGTGCTGTGGACTGTCATAGATAGTACAGAGCTTAGTGTTGATTGGTTTGCATTCTAGTACTGTTTCTCCTAGTGTAAATGTTCTATTTAGTGCTGATTGGAGGTCGGTCTCATTTTCAAAACTGAGAACTGCATATTTCCGGGATTTGTATGATAGAAGGCATGGTATATAGCAAGTCTTGGCTTTAGTTTTTTGGCAAATCATTTTAAGGTCGAATGCATTTGTGTTCAGTAGTAAATTCGTGAGCTTGAGGGAGTTTGTTTCCTGATTCTTCATTTGCTCAAGATTCCATTCTGCATCAAAGATTCTTACTGAGTTTACTTTGATTGGTATATGCCAATTTTCCAGGAGTTTGCACTTGTCCTCCTTATTGGTAAAGGTGATTATTGCTGATTGCCACATTTGTCTTGTGGTTATTTTGATATTGTTGATCTGTCTGAATTTAGCAAAGATCTGTTGTACGTCAATGAACTTTGTACTCAATGGGATGTCCCACACAATGATGCTACATTCCTTATTGAGCCTATGTATCATTTTTTCCAAGTGCGATAGCCGAGATTATCTGTATCTGGTAAGATTAGATTACTTCATCATTTACTGCTTGTTGATCTCAGAAAATTGTGATGATGTAGTCTTCATTGTCATGGTGTTTATTTTGGATGAGGAGGAGACCTTCGAGGGAATTGAGTGCTTTTGTGAGATAAGAAATTTTCTTATGAGTTGTTGTTCCAAGGATGAGAGATGCTTTAATTCCGAGCTTGACCCTCTCATGTCTATATCTGATTCTAGAGTCAAAGGGTGACCTTGGTTGTGGTCTTGAGCTGATGGTTTGCAATGGTTCCTTTTCCTTCTTCTGTCTACTTTTGTTAGCTATCTGCCAGTCTTCTTTGAGTTTTGATGGTTCTTCGTTGATATCCATGTCAATGTCGAAGTCATTCACTCTTGCTAAGTATTGCTGTCATGCTTCCTCTCTAACAACTGTGTGTTCTGGAGTTGTGGTTACTTGGTGTTGTTCATGTTTGACTTGCTTGCTCCATGAGCTGGTGTTGCTATTGTTGCTTCTGTTGATATCTATGTTTATTTTACTGCCAATGGTTTGGTTTGGTTCAGTGGTGGAGATAGTTTCAGAGAGAGGTTGTTGTATTTGGGCAGTTTTTTCTTTTTGGGCTATAACTGTTTATTTCTTTTCAGATATTTGTTCTTTGTTTCTTGCGATAGGGGTGGCTTTATACTTGGATATTTTGTTTATGTTGTAATTTGGCCTGCTGTTTGTATATTGTGGTCTTCTGGTCCTCACCATGTTGTCTTCTCTTTTCGTTATTAAAACCTGGGTTTGCTACATCTCAGGAAAAAGGGAAAGAATTGAATATTTTTACTTTTGAAATATTAAAATTATAAAATTATTATATTTACCTTAAATGAATGAATAATTCCTGTATCTATTGGTTGTAAATATGCAGTTGTGTTGGCAAGTAATAGATGTAATGTAATATTTGACAAATCCTCTGATTTCAAACTATTGTCATTACAATGAGCAGGTGCCTGGTTATAAAAAAGAATAATGGATCTATTATCTTCTTTCATTTGATTATTTAAATGAATTAAAATTTCATTCCAAATTATAGTAGTCATTCAGGCAGTTTTATTCCAATAGTAATTAACTGGCAAGTCTTTTCTCTTGATTTTGTTCAAAATTCGAGGTGATTTAAAATAATGAATTACTAAAGGTTTTATTTTTATAGAACTTAATAAATATATAAATACATTAGTATGTAAATTTTTATAAAAAATATAATTTTTTAATACCTATAAAATTCACACAAAAAAGAATTGTGATCCTTTGTTTGTCTTTGTTCTTTTCTATAATTGCTTCTTTTGCAAGAGATCTTGAGGGTTTCATTTTCAAATAAAGACCAGTTTCATCACAATTAAATATGTTTACCAAAGTCAGTCTTTTAATAAATCTTGTAAAGTTTTTCTAAATTTGGAAAGTTCTTCTAAAGGAGTACTACCCCCTTCTCCATGGTATACAAATTGTTTCAAGTTGACTCTTTTTTTGAAATTTTTTAACTATTCTTTTAATATATTGAAATTAGAAATATTTAATAGTTTTGCAAATTCTTGAGCCTGGTATGTCAAAATAAACCCAGTAATAGTTAAATTGGTACTTAATGCATTATTAACCCAAATCATTAATGCTTTTTCAAGCAAAGAATACTTAGGACTTTTTTTTCTTTTTCTTTGGGCTTCAATAGAATTAAGATCAATATTAAGCCAATATTCACTATTTTTCAAAATTTTTGATACTGTACTAAGGCTGATGTTATATTTTCGAGCCAAAGTTTTGTTTTCAAAATTAGGATATTTTTGTTTTAGTAAACATAGTTCCTGTTTTTGAACTCTTTTCAAGGTATGTTTAGGAAATCTAATATTGTATCTCATTTTATTTGTAAATTGATTGAAAAATTTTTTAAAAAATGGAGTTGATGTTTTGGAAAGAAGAATTTGATGGATAGACATGAAATGTATGCATATATATAATAATAACAATTATCCATATCCCTAAAATTGATTTTGAACCCCAAAATAATTATAATAAAAATTTTTGCTATTTTTTTTAACTATTTTATTAATTTTTTTATAAAATATTAAATAATTATCATAAAGTATAAAATTTAAGCTTTAGAATTATATGAAGTTTTTAAATTAAAGTATTGAATATAAAAAAAAATTAATTTTAAAAATTTGCAGAGATTAACTTTCGTCGGAGCTATGATAATCACGTGATTTCACGTGATTTCAGTATATCGAATGGAAATCATACCTAGGGTTTCTTTTACAATAATCCTATCCAAATGTGACATTCAATATGACAAAATATAGTATTTGTTATATAATACATACATTTTCTTTTATCGAGAGTTGACCATATTTGTGAAATGTTTGTGTTATACAGAGCACTACGGATTAGTGACGGACTCACCAAGTTAGCCCATGACAGTAGTAATGTTCTGTATTGTTTCACAGTCAGTCTTGATAGATTGGTTATGGGAGTATAGTTTTTATCTAACTATTACAGTGTAAGATCCAGGGAAGTTTGATATTCTTTTTTTGTCTGTTATGTTAATTTCCATATTGGTGATAAGTTTATAGATTTGAAGTAATAATAAAGTTTTTCAAATTTGTTAGCTTGTTTCCAGTTGTATTCCTTTTATTGTTTCCTATAGTTTTAGATACCACCATTGGTTACTAAGTATTGGGAACTACTATAGATTGTATGTAATTTAGTATCAATAGATTTGCATTCAAGAGTAGTTTCATCTAGACTGAATATTACATTAATGCATATTGAAGAGTGTTCTCATTATCAAAACTTAATACAGTAAATTTTCTAGACTTAAATGATATAAGCTATAATATATAGCATGTTTTGATCCCAATTTTTTGACAAATGTGTTTATATTGGATGAAAGGTTTGTTAACTTCAGAGATAGTTAATTCCAGTCTTTTATTTGTTTTAGGTTCAATTTAGCATCAAAAATTCTAACTAAATATATTTTAATGAAGGTAATACAATTTTCTATATATTTCATTTTGTCTTATTTGTTGATAAATATGATAGTTGCAGATTGTTACATTTATCTGATTATTATTTTGATATTGTTAATCTGTTCAAATTTGAAGAATATTTGTTGGACATCTATAAACTTAGTATTTAGAGAGATATCACATATTTTAATACTCCTTTTTTTGTTCAATTTGTGAATAGTTTTTTTTATATAAAGTAGGCATTGATTATCTGTATTAGACAAGAAAAGTTGCTTGTATAATTTGCAGCTTGTTGATTTCTGAATATAATAATAATGTAATTTTCTTACTTCTGATATTTATATTAAATGTATAGAAGATCTTTAAATAGATTTGGTGCATTCATAGGATATATGATTTTTTTGTATATATTTTTCTCTAGAATTAGGGATGTTTTGATTCCCAATTTGACTCTATTTCTATCATATCTAAGGCTAAGGTCAAAAGAAAACTTTGGCCAAAATCTTCAGTTCAAGGTTAGAACAATGGACTGCTTTTCTTTCTCTCTATTGCTGCCTACAGTTTGCCAGTTATCATCATTGTCAAAGAGTTTATTGTTATTGATATTTATATTAATGTTTGAATTGTCTACTCTTGCCTATTATTGTTCATAAAAGTCTTTTTCAATGGTTATCAGTTTTGGGAGCACTGATGCATATTATTATTCTCTTTTGACTTACTTACTCCAGGAGTTCGTATTGTCACTGTTATTCATGTTGCTAGTTGTTACTGTGATGCTATTGTTTGAATAGGCTTGTTCAAAACAGGTGTGATTTTAAGAATGGAGAATTGTTTTTTGTCTTTATTTCTATTATTTATTATTGCTGTATGCTTCTTTTTTATTGTTCATTCCTTGTTGTATTCAATGGAGATGATCTTCCTTTTGATTATTTTATTTATGTTGTAGTTCAATTATTATTTGTGTATTGTTAACTCTTAGGTCTCTTTATATCAGATACTTTTTTTTTGTTTTGTTACCTGGGCTTCGTATATTACAGATGAATAGAAAAGAGTTGATTTTAAGTTTTGTTTGTCAATATATTTGATTATATTTGTTATGTTGATATATCAATATTAATAATCTCTTCAAATTTGATAAAAGTCTGTTATACTTTTATAAATTTTATATTTAGGAAAATATCTCATAATCTGATACTATTTTTTTTATTTGATTTAGAATTTGAAGGTTATTGAATAGGTTAACAATATAACTTCAGTAGCTAATAAATATTTATATCATCTATTATATTTTTAGATAGCATAGATATGAAGTATTTCTTTTAAGGTTTAGTTTATTCTTTTTATTTAGTTTTCAGTTTGTGAATAAAATACAGTATATATTATAGTTCAAATTTCCATATACTTGAAGAGTACTTGTTAAAAGTAACTGATAAACTTTGAATTTCAGTCTGAAATAATGGTCTGAAACAATTTATAATTTTTAAAAATAATGGTGAAGAAAATCTTATAACTTCAAAGGTAATAGCAAAAGTGTACATTAGAATAATATGTACTCATTTAGTCAAGTAGTCAACAAATACAGCAATGGTATTATATCCATGTTTGTTAAAGATAATTGTACAATAAAGTCTATAGTTACTTCTTCCTATTATTATATTAAAGTTCTCAATAGTTGGAATAGTTTAACTTTTTTTTTTTTTTTTTTTTTTTTTTTTTTTTAATGGGCTCATGTCTAATCTTTATTAAGTTCCAAATTACATTTTATACAATTGTGCAATGCATATGTACAGGGGTGTATATTGGAGAGTAAATAAAGAATTCGATAAGTTAAAGCTATTTCAAGGCTTATTGCCCTCTTTTTACAAAAAAACCCACATCTTATTGAGCATGTGGATGTTATTGAAATTAAAATGAAAGGACTGGTCATGTAGTGTTAGGATAAGATAGTTGTGATGTTTCTCAGCATATGTCCATTCTGTTTTGAATTTCCCTTATTATAAAGGATCAGGAAAGCTTTTCCTAAGTCTTTATGGAAATAAGTTAGGAATAAGAAGGAAGACTTTACAGTTTTAAGACTTGTGGGAAGGGAGTAATCAAAAAGGCCCAGGTGATATATTGGTGTTCACATGAATGACTTGAAAGTCTTCCAGTATATTATCCATTAAACATATTTCTATCTGAATATGGATGTACTTACTCATCTGTGCAATGTATTTCAGATTTAATTCTTTATAGAAGGATTGCACCTAGCCCTATGATTAATGTACTCTGCTAGTGACCATTAATATTAGCAATCATCAAGGATCTTCCAGATTATCTGGCCAGCTCACATGTCACTGCTGATATTTTCAGACTCAAGTTTTGATTGGTGTAGCAGTGTTAACCTTCCAGTCTTACAGCTTGAGATTTTTTTGGAGATAGGATGAAACTTCTTAGTGTACTATGCACACTAGCTTTACCACTGAGTGTTACTAATTATCTTCTTCACTTTTTCCAATTGAACTTTTTTGAGCAGTAAAAGCAGGAACTTATCTAACATACAATCAGGAGTAGGTAGCTCTGATTTTTAAAAGAAAACAATCAAGCATCTTATAATCTTTGCCATAGTCAGATAGTCTTTTTTTTGTATCCAATGATGTGTTGAAGGCTTGTCCTGTATCCACCTGCACCAGATCATATGACTTATAGTAAATTCCAAGTTCTTTGGAGCTGAGGAAATGCATTAGACACATAAGGTGGCCAATAGAAACTTGTTTATCAATCTTGTCTAATGTGTTTCATATCGCCAATCAGAGTTGGTGAAATCCATGCTACCTGAAATTTAAGGGTCAAGCTGGGTAGGCAAAATTTTTCAGAAAGCCATGAAAAAGATAGCTCTAAAAGATCACAATACCAGTCAGAGGGTGAAAAAGTGAGTCCTTTGGCTGGTTCATAACCTTTATTATTTTTACCATAGTTAAGAGGTGAGAGGTACTTCACTGTTGGTTCTTTTTCCTTTAGAAACTTTCTTGCCATTGGTAGTAAAGATGGAAACTGAACTTTGCAGGCCACAAAAGTCTAGTTTGTTCAAAAGAAATTGTAAACAATAGATAGGGGAGTTGAGAAAGTTTTAAAGGAACTCATTGAGTTGGTTTAAGGAAAGTAGTAAGATTTTATTAGTATAAAAGTATTGAAACTTCTTGTGAATGTCTTTTTTGTATATGGTCAAAGAATCAGCGAAAAGAGTTATTGTAATAGTTTAACTAATTATTGATTACTTATTTTAATTTATTAGCAAGTGTTACAAAAGGTGATATATATTTTAATGTCTTTTTTTATCTTTAATTAGTAGAAGTTTCTCATGATAACTTCAATTATTTTGTCAATTCCTAAGGATCTAGCAGTCTCTATATTATAATATTCTTGCAAGATATAAGTTAATATATTTGTAATCTGGTATAATCAATCAGTACTTTTTTTGTAAATAAATGTACTTTTTTTTTTAACTGGTAAAGTCATGCCATGTAGTTTTATTTAATTATTAATATTCTCTTATGTATACAAATTAAATTATGAGAAAATACATTTATAATAGAAAAAAAACTAATAACTCAATATCTTATAAACTCTGTGACTTGCTGCAATTCATCTTTTGGATGAATGTTAGTATGTCATGAATCTACTAACACTGATATTTATATGAAACAGAGAGTTAATAATGAAGCTGTTTTGTAATATGTTTCTCATATTATAGTTTGCTAGTTCTATGTACAAGTTTTCCCTAGTATTTATCTTTTTCTCCTCATTTCCAGGAGCTTCTTTCTCTGATGGTTTGGTGTTGTTTTTTGTTTATTCTTGCTTCATTTTCTTTGATATGTCTTGTGTCTTCTCCCATTCTAGAACCAGTTTGCATTTTAGTTTTCAAATGCTTCTTTTCTCTTGCCAAAGTTGTACTATTGTCTTTTTTACTGCAGCTTTGACTTCCTTTTTATCTCCTGTGATTTTCTCCACTATCCAGATCATCTTATATGTGATGACCCCTCTAATTATATCCATGGGTTCTACTATCTCCTGGTTTTTGTTTCTTATGTCTAATCTAAGGAGGTGTTTTTATCTATTTTAAATAAACTGTAACTGTTTGTTGCTATTGACTTTTGATGCATATTTTTATATCAAAAGTTTTGTTAATTTCTCAATTAGCCTTGTTTTGTTGAATCTGCAGGTGAAAGAATATAAATCTTTTCCTTCTTGTCTTCTGCAGATTATACATTTTACTAACTTGTATATTCATGATTTGTATATGTTCATATTTGCTATTGTAGAATGTTTATTAGATCATGTTTTTTATTGAAAGGTTCTATCCCTGTAATCTTCTTGGCTGGTTTGGAGAAATGAGATTTTGGATGGCATCAAGGTTAACATAGTTAGTTTCCTTGATTTTTTGTCTTGTCAGCCATATTTTGTTTTATTGTAGTGTTCTCCATTTACTGGCTCATTTTGTTTTTAAAAGGGTCTTGCCTATTGTTTTAAAGGGTAGATTCACAAAGAATTGGTCCTATCTTAGTATTGTGTTGCGCTTATGGACTGAAGTTTTTGAATTTTTATAATATTCTTAATGCCATCCATGAGTGTGGTGGCTATTAGTTTGTCCACTTGTTTATTTCCTTTGTTTTCTATGTGGTCTTTTATTTTTGTCCATTGAACTTTGATGTGCTGTATTATGATAATTTCTCTAATAGTATTAATCAAGATCCTGTTTGGGCTTTCTAGTTTTTATTTCTTAGTCTGGTCCTTGTATAGTGCTTTACTTATTGTATTAATGGCTTCTTAACTATCTGTATAGATGTTAATCCTTTTGTTAGGACTGACTGTACTAATTACTATGAGTATTGTTATCAATTCTACTTTAGTAGAAGATAGGATATCTTGGATTTCTGTCTGAAAGGTTGTAATTTCCTGATCTGACTTTGCTTGGGCCACCCAACTGATTTCTATCCTACTCTTGGTTGTATGTCTTATAAAGGAGTAATCTGTATAGAATTGGATATTGTCCTTTATTTCTAGTTTTCTTGTGATTTGTTATAACTTCTAAATTATCCTGATAGAAGCTTTTAATTTCCTTTCTATAAGGGCTTTTGTAGTTGATTGAAAGTCCAGATTTTGCTAGGTATATGGTATTTGGGGCTGTATATTGATTTCCCTTATCGTAAGTTCAATTCTTTGAAGGGATAATTGTAATCTGTTAAGTGGAAGTTGCTTAGTATCTGTTTCTTGTTGCCCTGAAAAAATTCCAGTTGTGCTCTTTTTGACCTTAATATTTACTGAACATGTCAAAAGATATTCTATTGTGCATTTCTATAGTTCTTATAGTTCTTTCTGAGTTCTTGATTATTGAGTGAGCAGCTTTTGCATTTGAACATTGATAATGTCTCCTCATTTCTAATCATGTTATTACAACTACCCTTTGATTATCTAGTTATTTTCTCCTTTTTGTTATTATTGTTTCTCCATTCTTTTTGTTAATAGCCATTTTATGATTGATTGGTGTTAAGCTGGAAGAACAGGAGTGAATGACCGGAATCTATTGATAGAAGGGTTGTTGTTGTCCCCATATCTTATGGTGGATGGTTCCTTCTTGTTTGCTTTTAACTCTGGTTATATTTGGGTTATTGGTTTTTTCAGATCTTTGTATCATTTAGGGATCCTGCCTTATTTTCCAATTTCAGCCTTATTTGTTGTCATGTTAGAATTCTTGTTTTGTTGTTATTCAAGAGTTGATCTCTAAACATTATCCTTCTATATTTAGGGTAGCTATATTCTTATTGTACTATTCCTCTATAACTAATTCTTGAATTGTCTTATTCTCATTTTTAACTAGTTTTTCAAACCAAGTGTATTCTATTGATGCATTGTGATTCACTGTAATTTGAATATATTCAAGATATTATTTATGTGATTGTTTCTTCTCCTGGTTCAAAAAGGAAGTTTGTCTATCAGTATTGAAGTATTTAATCAGTAGTTGTTTTAAAGTGGTTGAATCTAATTTGTGTAGTAATATCCATTAAATTATAAATGTTTAGTCTATTGGTTAGATTTTTTTCATGTATAAGGACTTCCTATCCCATAGGTTAAAAAGTATATAGCCAAAGTCAGCAGGTAGGATACAGTTTGGGGTTGTTGAGGATAAGCTAGCTTTATACTTGAAAGTTTTGTTTATCTTGTTACTTATCTTGTTACATTCTTTTTCTAACAGAATAAGATCATTGAGAAGGTATTCAATTGCTAGAAAAAGGACCTGGTTAATAATATATTGTATTTACTTGTTGGTGATTTTCTTTCAGGCAAGTGTTCTGGTTGTGATATCTACTTTTTCTCTAATTATATTTTTTTGTTGGGCTTTTTTACCATCTTCTATTATTAATACTTCCAATATTCTTGTTGCTTCATTTTAATTCAGAGGTAGAATTTGTATTCTATTAAGCCATATACTTGCTTTTCCTTGTTCTTAGAACATATTTATGCAGATCAGTGATGATTTCTCACTGTTAACCTATATATCATTTATCCTTAGAAATTCTGAGGCTTTGTCTATTATTGCTTGCATATTTGATCTACTGTTTGTGAACCATATAATGTCATTGATGTATGCTATGGCTATGATGTTTGTTTGCTTTGTTCTTTTATTAATTATTTTCTGTTGGCTTGGTACTGTCAGATCCAGTAGAACTTCTGTTTTCATTGTGTGTCTGGTATATTTACTTTGAATTTCTTGTAGCAATGGATTATAATATACTTTCCAAAGGAAGGGAGAGAAGATGTTTTCTTGATCTATTCCATCATGTACCCAGTATTCTTTTATTAAGCTATATACTATAATTACTCTATTGTTTCTATTTCTAGTATATTGTTTAGTATCTTGATTATCTTTCCTGATATTATGATTCTTCTGAGTGCCTGGACTAGCATATTTATTATATGCCTTGCTTATATCTTGACTGAAGATCCAGGCCTCTTTTTTAAATTTTCTGACTTCCTCCATGATATTTTTGAGAATGTAAATCAGTTTCTGCGTGCTTCCTTCTGATAGACCTATTCAATTGTTAATGCACAGTATCTTGTATTTAATACATATAGCTGTAAGTCTTGTGTTCAAAATGCTCATGAATATTTTTCTTGTTGTTTCAAGTAATGTAATAGGATGGGTGATGTTGATATTTCCCATTCAATCCTTGGACTGGGAAATTGGATTTATATTTTTTTTTCCAATATTTTGAGATCTTGCTTGTTTTTAAGATCCCATTAAAAAGCCTCTCCAATAGCTTTGTCCTCTTCTTTTCTAAGTTTTTGAGAAGTATATATAAAATTTCTGAAGAACCTGGAGCACTGTATTTTTTCTTTCCTTGAATTGCATTTCTTATTTCTATTGTATCTATTGGGAGCAGCATATTATTAAACCAGTTCTCCTGGATTGTTTCTTTGGGTTTGTACTGCTTTGTCCAGTGTAAAAAGTCCTTCATATTAAATATCTGTTTTGGTCTTATCTATTTCTGGAAGTGTTCTTTTATTTTGTTTTTAATCATTAACAGGTCTATAATTATTTTGATTTCATTCATTGTTTTTTGCTCTATGAGTCTTTGTGTATTTATGGATCTAAGTTGCCATTCCAGGATACTGTTGATCATTTTTTTTGTATGTTGTTATAGGTTTTTATATCTTTGTTCTATATGTTTTTGAATTATCCATCTCTTTTCTCTTTCAATTGTAACCTTTACTATCTTAGTTTCTATTTCTCAGATCTCTTTTGTCTCTATTAGTCATTTGTGAAACTCTTCTTTATTGCCTGTCATGTTTTTCTAAAAGAGAGAGATTCTGTTAGTAATGTATTTGGTATATTGATTTTCTTTACTAGGTTCATGATTTGTGCTTTTATAGTAGGTGTATACATGTCTAGGTTTATTAGTTATGCTATGCATTTCCTGTGAAGGCTGCCAATCTTGTATAATCTTTCATGAATTTTTTGTACTTGGATTTGTGTATTGTTTTAGTATTCTTTTTTCTGCACTTTTTTCTTAAGGAGGTCTTTACCATTGTCTTTATTGATTCTTTGAAGTGTTTTCATATATTCTCTATTATTTTGAAGCTGTTTTTAAGAAAGCTCTTTGAATTTTCCTCTATTTTCCTTATAAAATTTGCCCATTGTTTGAAACTTGAGTTGATGTAGTTGATAATGTTTTATTATTGGTTTTTCTATTTGATAGCTTACTCCATGAGATATGTAGTGTGCTGAGGTATATGACTACTATCTTGTGGTCACTTCTGATTACTATTTCTATATTTATGTGATTAATATTGATGATATGTAGCTATAATGGGTTGAATATCCATATGTAATCAAGTCTGCTATCATAGTTTGATTTGGGTCTGTTATATATATAGCTTATTTTGAAGGAGTGAACTTGTCTATATGTATCTATCATATCGAATGCCACTAGTGTGTCGATAAGGTGTCGGAATTTATCTTCTCTAATTTCCCCTAATGTGTGGTTCTTTTGGTAATTTGCTACTTTGTTGAGATCTTCCATTACCATAATGTATATGTTGTTACTTTTTGCTTCACTAATCTTTGCTTTGTACCACTGTAACAATTTGTTTCTGTCTTATTTTTTTTTATGTATCTGATGTATTATATAAAGTTAAGATCCTATATTGAATACATTCTTTAAATATCATATCTACCACAATATCTCAGTTGATATTCCTCAAACCTGAAGATGTATATGGTCTATTCTTTTTTGATTAATATACTTACTCCTGTTTTATACACCTGTTATATTGATATTATTAATCATATCAGATACCTTTCTTCTTCATCATGCCATTTTTGATTTTCTGATAGCCAGATTTTTGTGATTTTCAGTATATCTATTTGTTGTTTCTAGCTGTATTTTAGTATTGCTAGCTTGTCTGCTTCAGTGTTGATTTTTCTTACATTTAAAGTTTCTATTTTTCAAGTGTTATGTAGCTTATTGATTTTGAATGTTTCTTAGGTTTGACTATTGTAGATTCTATTTTCGGAGGATTTCCTAATCATAATTATTTAGAAGAAAGGAAAGGGTCAGTTCAGTGTAATTTATTTTATTGATGGATATACAGTATAATAGCATTAATAATAAAGAAGATGATAGACTGCCTAGATACAGTATATTTATTCTAAAAGTCCAGTAGTTATTAAGTTTAAGTTTCTGAATAGAGACCTTCTGGATTACATCTTTTTTTTATCTATTAGCAAGTTCTATAGTAAGAGATGCAATATTAGTCTTTGACAAGTAATTTTATTCTATAAATTTCTTATCTGCAAAGTTCTGAAAGGTTTCATTATCTAGGAGAATTTAAGCAAACTTTCTATTAATCTTTTCATTAAACTGGAATAATTTTTTTTTGTTTTCTTTCAAGTAAATAATTTCAATTATAGTTTTTGTTTCTATCTTATAGACCTTAATATAGGATTCAATATAGTTTCTTGAAATGTGTTTAACGTAATTGCACTTATAGCAAAAATCTTCTGTTACTATTCTTATTATGTTTTTTTTCAAAGAGTCTAATTCTATAGAAATAATTTAATTGTATTATTGTTTTATAGCTCAAGATATATTTAGTATTATTAGATAAAAAAAAAAAAAACTCTTTCTCACAGATTACTAATTTCTTAAAAATTTCCTTTTATAGTAATTTTTTAAGGAAAAGAAAAAGTGGATGGGGAGATGAGTTCACAAAGAGAACTGAGAAGTAGACACCTACAAACAAGACCTAACTATAATGAAAACATTTTGATGAAAGGAAACACAAGAGTTACACGCAAAGAATCCAATACATAGCTCCCAAAAGAAACCACCCTAGACAAGGGAAAAACAACCAGCCAAGTGAAAAACAAGGCAAATGAACAGAAAAACAACATGAAGAGAATGCACTACACCACAGAGAATGGAAAAGAAGTTGAGCAAACAAGCTTTTCTATGATAAAACCCCAAGTACAATGGAGTGAACAAGTCAAAAAAATTTCCAGCAAGATGGTCAAAACATGGCAAATACTTTTATTCCAGAAAGGAAAATGGGACTTGAAATCAGTATAGCAGCCTCTATAAGGGAACTCCAGAAAAGAAATGAAGAACCAGAAGTAGAAAAATACCTCATGGAAGAGGACTCGGAACCAGGCTCATCCATGAATATAACCGAGTATAGAAAAACTGCTTATCTACACAATAGACTAGAAGAAAATTTAAATCATAATCACAAACCCAGGCCAAGATCCCCTTTTGATAGAAGCACTAAATACGGTAGAGAAAGAGTAAAAGTCAGCATAAAGGCTATCAAAATCTCAGGAAAATCATCTACTCAAAAGATTATATACTTGACAAGAAGCCTCAACTCTCTCGAAGGCTTAATGGCAATCCACAGTAAGGGAAAAAATGAAGATGAACATATTACTGCTATATTTGGAGACCAACAGGCAGCTGATGAAGCATGCAACACAATTTTACCTGATATTGATCACAAACATCTTGTACATATGGCAAACAGCTCATCAGAACAAAAAAGAGAAAACAGTATTAAAGTGTGGGACATCCCACTAGACACAAAATTCATTGACGTACAACAAACCTTTTCTAAATATGGAGTGATCACCAATATTAGCATATCTATGCAACAAATATGGCAAACTGCAAATATCATATTTTTTGGAAAAGAGGAGAAAGATCAAATCACAAAGAAATGGAGCATCCCCATGAAAGCAGACTCAGTCAGAGTCTTCGACACACAATAGTCCTTACAACAAATGAAAGATCATGACACTATTGCAGTCAAACTCACTAACTTACTACTAAATATTACAGCCTTTGACCTCCATCATATCTGTACACAAAGTAAGGCAAAGACATGTTACATTTCAAGATACATGTCATATAAGAGAAAATGCTTTGTAGTTATCAGTTTTGAAACACAGGAAGACTTAGGAGCAGTAGTAGCACAAAGTTTTTAACTTGGTAAAACCATTACAGAATAGAAACCTATCAAGACTAAACTGTGTACCATATGTATTAGTGCAGACCATTTAGTAGCAAAGTGCTTATCCAAGAAAAGAAAAGCACAATGGCAACAATACCACCATAAACAAGCAAACAAATTTGGGAAATTATATAATAAATATAGATCAGCACAGATAAGCACAGTCAGAAACCTAACAAACCACCCTAAAAACAAAAGGACATGTCCAGGCTCATATGCAGCAGCAGTCAGACAGAATCACGACAACAGGAAAAGATCAAAAAATCAAGAAGGACAAGATACTCTCAATGAAATCTTAATAATCCTAAAAAATCTCCAAAAAAAAAATCACAACTATCAAAGAAGACATTGCTGACCTTGATAAAAGAATCATGTTCCTAGAAAGAGAAGACATGGAGACCACAAGTCAAGCTGAAGAGGAACCAATCCCCTCAATAAGCATAGCAACAATACAACAATCAAATACGACAGGAAACCAGTGAAACAGCATCCAGGTACAATAACAACAATTACACTCATCAATCGATAGAATGGATAACAACATAAATAGAGTCCTTGAGGTAATCACTGGGCTCATATCAGGAAACACAAATACACCAACCCAACAATAATAACATAGGAAGTACAATAAGCACTTTACCCAAAGAAGAAAAAAAAACATCATCAAAAATATTCTAACCCCTCAATTAAACAAAGAAATTCAAGAAGATAATATGGAAAATATAATAGAAAACCCTATCATCCAACCCACCTCTCAACAAACCCCGTTTAACAAAAATACCAACCAAAACACAGCAATAGTAGAGAAGTTTTACTCACCAATTTGGAAAGTGGCTACCCTTACCTGTCAAGGAATTGTAGAAAAATATAAAAGACAAACGTAGTTTAACATGTGTTACACACAGCAGTGGAGCATAATAGTCACCACAGAAATGAATGGTTCCTCATCACAATCAAAGTACTGGAAACATCCTGAATATCATATAATCTGGATCCACGATGAAACACAAACAATCGGACAAGGCTTAAACCTAATGATACATAAAGACATTGCTACATACCTCTATAGCTATCAAATATGGAAAGGCAAACTAATCTGAGCAGACTTGTCATTCCCAAACAAAAAGAAAGTCTGAATTATTGATATCTACTTCCCAGCAAACCCAAGATGTGAAAAAAGACAAAAAATCCTAAACATCTTAGCCAAATGGATACAAGAAGTGAATTAACAAAATTAAAACATTATGGTCTTGGGAGACTTAATTAGTATACCAAATCCATCACTAAATAAATTCAGTAACAGAAGACAGTTCACCTCAAACAAACCTTCAGGTAAAGATGGGTCCCTAAAGGGGGAGGCAGAGACATAAGTCAAATGTTCCTCACTAGGAAAAATTAAAATTTTTAAATTAATGACCATAAAAAAACTACCCACAATTGTTCTTCTTTATTTAAATCATTGATTTATAGCATTTCTTGACTTTTGTCCCTATTAAAGTGAAGAGCTATGAATTATGTCCCTCAAAAAGGGACATAAGTGATCTGCGAAATTTTATATGCTAAATACTTTAGGGACCCATCATTACCTTCAGGTCCTCAAATAGAGATACTTATAAACAATAACCTGAAAAACACCTTCCAAACCCATAATCCATAAAAAAAAGAGTATACATGGAAGAAAGAAGATAGCAAAAGTCGAATTGATCAAATATGGATCAATCAAATCACTATCTGGCAAAGCAGCAAGGTCACCATCGAGGACATGATAAATCCCCTAAAAAGTAGTAACCACACTTTCATGGTAACAGAGATCACAGTTTGGAATCTAAACACAAGAAAAAAAGCAATACACCATAAATCAAACCACAAATATAATTGGCACCTCACCAATGCAGAACAATGGACAAAGTTCTTCAGGAAAATCGAAGAAGGTCTGACCAAACAGCCTATAATACAAGAATCAACTGACAAAAAATGGAACGCTCTTTGTAACCATATCCTCAAAGCAGCAAAAAATTATATTTCCAAAAGGAAACACCACTGCAAAAAGAGAATACATCTAGATACACACAAACAGGAGAACCCTTTGACAAAACTACAAATATAAAGAAACCAAATTCAACAAATTCATGGAGACACCACACTGGTTGTGATCAAAATACCAGAGCTAATAGAGACTCACTTTCCAGACCTGGTGGCGCAACTCAGAAAAATCCAAAAAGAGCACTCAAAGAAGTATCCCCAAGAATGGATAAATGTAATTCATCAAAATATCAAGGCTTACAAGATCGTGAGTAAAGCTATTACAAATAGAAAACAAGTGAAAATCATACAACAGAGAATTATGATCAAACAGACTTTTCTAGTAAACAATAATAGAGCAATGATCAACAGTATCCTGGAGTAACCACACAGAAAGATAACATTGAACAAGCTAATAGAAAAAGGTGAGGAGATAAACATCATCACAGATCCTGAAAAAATAAAAAACAAAGTCTGACAACATTACTACATCTGGATCCCAGCAAGGAAAACCCAACCCCTAGGCAAGCATCCACTTTGGGAAAGAGAATACAGATCAAAGGATGAAATCAAGGAGAGAATATACATACCAGTACTACAAGATATATTCTTGAAGGAAATAAAGGAAACCATTAGGAGCCATAGTATTAAATCAGCTCCAGACATAAACAAACTTCCATATATAGTATACAAGAAACTTGGTGACAAGGCCTTAGAAATAATCTGAACAATTTTCAACCAAATACTCAAGCATGAAGAAACCTCAAAAGAATGGAGTAAAGAAATGATCTATCCAATCCCTAAGTCCAAAGAGTAAAAAAACAACTTAGATATTACATGCCCTATTACCTTATTAAACATGGGCCAAAAAATCTTTACAAAAATAATAACAGACAGACTGACCAAATGCCTCTAAGAACACAATATACTGTCTGAACTAAACTAGGCTGCACTTTCAGAAAGTAGCACTCAAGAATCAATACATATATTAAATATCATTATTAAGCATGCCAAGGAACACAAGAAACAAGTATGAATCTTAAGCCAGGACATATCGAAAACATATGACTCAGTAAACATAGGGATGCTATCCAAAGCAATGCACTGAATAAAGATTCCACAACAAATAATCAATATCCTAACAAACATGCTAGAGAATAGACAAAATATCGTACTCACCTGCTATAGACCTACAGAGGTATACAGTGTAAATGATGGTATTGATCAAGGAGATATCATCTCCCTCCTACTTTGAAGAATCTTTTACGATCCTCTTATTACAAAAATTAAAAACAAATTCAAAGGATATTCAATCATTTCTAAAAGCTGCACCAATCTGGAAACAGAATGGAAAAAAACCTGTATAAATATGGCAGTAAGTGCCTACATGAATTGATACAACCTGAATTACAGACAATAAAACAGAACTTTAGCAAATAGTGGAAAGAGCAAAACAATTCTACCATATCAATGACATCCAAATCAATCCACAAAAGTCATAGCTGATTATAATAAATGGAAAGAAGGGTGACTATAAATCAGGATTAACAATGAATCACAAATAATAAAAGGTAATCCAAAGGGAACACCAGTTAGAATCCTGGGGTCTGGCATGACAGCTCAGGAAAGAAGAAATACCAGAGGTCACTTATCCAACAGAAAGTCAGAAAAACTTGGACACTCATGGGAATGAAGAGAGTAATAGACAAACAAATGCAGTACATAGTGAATCATGTTTTGTTGTCCTGCATAGAATACCTTTGCAATAACATAATACTAACAGAGAAAGAATGCAACCTTCTAATGAGTAGTATAATAACAACATACAAATACAAACTGGGTCTACCTAAAACCATACCAAACAACATGTTATACAACAAATATAAGTATGGCCTCTTTCACATCTGAGATAAACAAATACTTCTATATGCAAGAAATTGGTCAACAAGAATAACCAATGGCAACATAGTAAGAGAAATTGCAAGAGCGAGACTTCAAGAACTACAAAATCAGTTTTGGTCAATCAACAATGTATATAGCTATCTCTTCCAACCATTCAGGAGACAAGGGGTAAACCTAATACACGACATCATCTGGTTACTAAGAAGACATAGCATTATATTCAAAACACACAAGGCAAAACCCTATATCAACCACAATAACAGAAATTGACACTACCATTGAAAGCATTGTAAGCAAAGCTTTCTATAATCAAAATCAACACAAATTACAAAAACATGGGTTCCTATTCACAGGCCAACTAATGAATGCAAACAAAACTAAAACCCTGTATTGGTATCAAATCATCAGGCCCAAAAGAAAACCAACTCCCAGTTCAACTCCAACCTGGTTTTATACCATAAAAAACCTAATTAACAACCAACTAGAAAACAACAAACCTGCCTCAGTAAAAGAAACCAATGCTTTTCTTCAGTGTACTCTAACAACTAATCAAAACACAGTGAAACCCACTGGATATGTACTAAACAAGACCAGGAAATCATAATAGAAAGAAAACAGAAAAGGATAAATCAAAACAACACACTCTATAAACACTATACACAAGAAGAAGAGGAATCACCAGTACAGGCTTGCACCGAATGTCCAAGAAATATACAGCAGAACCTGGAACAAGCAACAGAGTGTACCTTTATCATGGCAAAACAATAGGAAGTAAACATCCCAGTATACAAAAGCAAGGTATCATGCAGAGAGGCCCCTACAATAACCCAGTAGTCAACAAGATGGAGAAGCCATGTATCACCTAATTCAATAAATACAGCTTTGGAGGAACTCACCACCAGAGGAAATATGATGCAAGAACAAGAACTCCAAATATACATACCTGAAAAGACAAAGCGACTGCAACATTCCTTCAATACAACAGACCAGATCTCAGAGCAACTTACAAATATAGCTGCAGTACTAAAAACTACACAATATTCGATATATATACAGATGAATCACTCATAAAAATTAACAATAGCTTCTACATGGGCTTCAGATGGGTCATTATATCCCCTGACAAGAAAGAATTCAAATTTCAAAGTCAAATCCAAAACCATCTATCATCAACAAGGACAGAAATCACTGCCATCCTTATAGCAATTAGCATCATGCCAGAATATAGCAGGACCAGAATCTTTACAGACAGCCAAGCAGCTATAAATGGAATAAACAAAATAATGGGAACTGCAAAAAACAAAATAATAAATACACAAAAAAATATAAACCTCCTTATTCAAATCAAACATCTGTTCAAAAAAAAGAGTATCAAATTGGAGATGCTCAAAATAAAAGTACATTCAGAGATAGAATACAACAAACAAGCAGACAAATTAGCACAAATAACACAAATTCAAGATATGAAACTGGAGGAAAAAATATTAGAAATCCACCCTTTTATATGTAAACATCCAACAATCATTCCACAGTGAAACAACCAAAACCTGGACATTCACTGAAAGAAACAACACAGCAAATAATCCAGATGATACATTTTACAAAATGGAAACTTTTGAATAGAACCAGATGCAACTTCAATGACCTAATGATCTCACAGATCCACTGGAAAACAACAACTAACTTATTGCAGTACATCAAAATGAACAATAACACAACAAATTAGGAAGACCAAAAATATAGAAGATTCAGTCTGAACTTATGGAACAATAAACTGCCAACAAAAGAAAAACTAAACAAAAGGTTATCAACAATCTATAAAGACAAAAAATGCCTGCAATGTATAGAAATCGAGACATGTATCCACCCCTTCATTTGTCAGGAACAAAAAGAAAAGACATGAAACAAAATCAAGGAAATAATCATAAATAGCATAAATAGACACAAGGAACAAAAACTAAAAGAACCCAACAGGAATCCTATAACAGTAGAATTGAACCTAAACTCTATACCACATCTTGAAGCTTATATTCGAGGGACAATCTTCAAAAGAACCTTTTATAAAATCAGGGAGGTGATTATAGAAAAACATATTAGAACCCAATACTTAACAGATATAAGAACCCAAATAATAGAATACCTCCACAAGATATAGACTGATAGATGTAAATGGTTCCAAGAATGGAAACGCAAGGCAGGCATCACCAGGAAGAAAGAGAGAGCAGCCAAGTACAGCACAACCACTCTAGATGCTTACTTCACAGAAAAAGAATTCCATATTAAAAATCAATTTACAAAATTGGTAAACAGCTACATTAACGCTTAGATAAATAACATTGTTGATCCATTTTACATTTTTGAAATTTTTTTAACACTAGCCCAGCCTTGACAGGTTAGCCATCCAGATAGGGTGGCAACAAACCGCAAGATGAGAGGCTCCCTAGGGAATATCTTTCTATTGAGTTTTATTTGTAAGTAGATAGATAGTACAAAATAGATTCAAACATGTAATCTCTTAATGTTATTATATATTATAACAAATAAAACAAGGCTGCACCAGTGTTTAAAAAAAAAAAATATTTAGTATTATTAGATGTTGTATTTATTCAATAATTGTTTGGCTTTTATGTCTATAAAGATAATAAGTTTCATTACAATTTCAGTTATTACTTTTTCTTTTATCTTGATAATCAGATGATCAATCTTTCAATATCATACATAGTAGTATTAAAGTAAATGATTATATTTCAGGTATCTTTAATGCTGCAAAAATCTGATAACTTACTTTTTTTTATATATCAGGCTTCAATCTTTTCACAAAGTAGACAACTGAGTCTTTATTACTCTTATTGTTTATCTATTTCAAGATATTTTGAAATTGTATTCCATATTCTTATATAAAATCTATTTGTTGCAATTTTTGTTATCTTTAAGTAAAGATACTATTAATAGTTAGAAGATTGAAAAGCAGTCTAGAGGATAAAGGCAAAAAAATTCCAGTTATCAAAAACTTGATTATATTTTGTAACTTGAATAGCTTGTACTTAGTTGAAATATTAATGAAAAGTGGAAACCTCCAATTTTGTGATGGTATAATGAATATAGATTTGAGTATTTGCAATTTTTTGAACAAAAAATATGTTTATATATTATAGTATCTAAGTGATAATATTTTTATCAGATACTTATTAATAAGTGGGAATTTAAACAAATATTTTGAAAATGATGATAGTAAGTCAAGAAAACAAAGGCAAATATATTCAAGACATTTATGAAGCAATAATTATTCAATATCTATTTTAGCAAAATTTCATTTTTTTTTTTTTTAAATAACCCTCTGTCAGGTTAGTTAAGTGTGCTTTATTAAACCTTTGTAAACTATACATAAAAATGTGTCGCTAAAG
>CAJVPT010001188.1:0-22835 GCA_910592055.1 Acaulospora colombiana
CTTACCTCTTCTGCACTCTGTAAAGAGTTCTTGAACTTGTTTTTGTAAGTTGTTTAGTTGTAAAGGTGGTTTCTCTTTTTCTCAAAAAATTATCAAAAAAGGAAATTTTCTGAAAAATTGGAGATCAGCAGAAAGAGTTTTTTAATATTTTGACTTTAAAGTTGTTGTATTATGAATTTAGGTTATATTTCATATGTTTATTATGATAATAATGTTATTATTATTGATCAGTTATTATGAACATGTGAAAATATGAGTATTGTTGATCCATTTACTGTAAATATATAGTTGATCTGTAAACATTGTTTATATGGACACATGAAAATATAAGTATAGTTGATTTATTTACTATAGATACATAGATGATCTATAAATATTGTTTATATAGACATATCTTTTTGATTTTATTTTTCTTGAAAGAATATATGTGTATGTGTTTACATGACATTGTATTTGTTGAAATTTTGTTTATTGTGATGTATATGCTTTTTTATTGTATAGTCAATTAAGCTTGGATGTCCTTTTGAATTTTATGGATA
Source organism: Acaulospora colombiana (assembly GCA_910592055.1). Classification (NCBI taxonomy): domain Eukaryota; kingdom Fungi; phylum Glomeromycota; class Glomeromycetes; order Diversisporales; family Acaulosporaceae; genus Acaulospora; species Acaulospora colombiana. Next base: position 540 of record CAJVPT010001188.1, read on the forward strand.
TTTGAGTTTAAACTGATTTATCAGTTTAAATTATTGCTTGTAAGGTTTTTCTTGGTATTTAGAAAAGTATTAATCTGCACTGGCCTGATCAAGAGCTTTGTAAGGTTGATATTGAACTTATAAGAACTTACCGTGATTCAGTTTTTTTCTTTGTTTGTTCTTTTTAAAAAAAATATTTTTTGTATAAAAAAGTTAAGTGTTTTTAGATACTTACCTGTTTCTATACTATAATTGATTGTTTCTATAATTTTTTTATAGTGTTTCTTGTAAGTAGATAGTCTTTAATATTAGTTTTCTCTTGTTTTGAAGACTGACTTTTCTTTTTTTAAAAAATTATCAAAAAAAGAAATTTTCTGAAAAAATGGGAATAAACAGAAAGAGTTTCTTTTTTAAAAAAAATTTATAGAAAAAAAAAAAAAATATATATATATATATATACAGTATAAATTAATTTACAATTAAAAAAGAAAAAATGTTATACTGCAGTAGTAACCTGAAGGCAATGAAGTTAGCAGTTGAAAGAATTTATACCTAAACTACTAATGGAATGATAAATTACTCCTGAAGTTGCACTTAGAATTTTATGAAATTTAAAACAAAGATGAGTGAGTTAGGTAGAGATATAGCTTTAGTGAAATATTTAATAATGTAAAGTATACAAATGTTTAATAAAGCATACATATCTAGCCTGACTTGGGTTAAAAAAAAAATATTGTAGTAATATAGTGAAAAAAACTTTTTCTACTGATCCTATAATCACATACAAAAAAGATTTTTACAAAAAGTTTTATACTTCCTTGTTAATAAAGTCTTTATACTTTTATTAAAACAATTTGAAGCTTATCTTCATTTATCTTTTCTACCCTCCCTTACTTATTTATAAACTTCTTTGAATAAAAACTTGAGACTTTAGTGGTTTGAAAAGACTCAAGTATACACTTTCTCTACTAAAGGCAAGAAGGTTCTAGGAAGTAAAAGGACTAACAAGTGGAGTATCACCTTATAGAACTAGAAGTGACAAGAAATAGAGGTTTTATTGACAAGGGGAAGACATATTTTTCTCCTTCTCACATACTATCTTATATCTTCTTAAAGTGTTACTGTTTTTCATGATTTTTTTGGGAGATTTTGCCTATCTTAGTTTGATCCTAAATTTTTGGTAATATAATGTTACCTGGCATCTGATTGGTTAACATGAAACATGTTAATAGCTGAATGTAAACAAGTTCCTATTGGTTATCTTATATATTTTAATAATGTTATTGGTGATTGAAAGAGAAATCAAGGATATGAACTCTTTCACTTCTCCAAATGAAGTTTAACTAAAGCAAAGAAATCATGAGACCATTAGAATAGGCACTAAATTCTCTAGGTGATAAAAAAATGATTATTTGTTCAAGTCAAGCCCTTCAACTTCTTATTATCCAAGTTAGGCAAAGTACACAAAGAAGATTATTTCCTTATCCTGGTCAGGCTGTAAGATTGAAAAGTAGAGAAATATAAAACACTACCCTTCTCTAGAATTGAGAATGTATTTTTTCAGATATTGTGTAATGATATCACAATTAAGATAAACACCAGTAAAATTCCTTTAACTAGATGTGACTGCTGAAAGATATTTGGAGTTACTCAATAAGACTAAAAAGTTACATAAGAACCTGAAATCCATTATTAATTATCTTCTTCTATATGGATAGATACAAAATCAAGACTGAAAGAAAGGAAGTATTGAGCAAAACACTGGATCCGAGTAGGTGATAAATATCTCAGATGGTTACAAGAAAATAATCAAAAGCATGGATAGATAAGTTCCTCAAATAGTTAGGAAAAAAAGAATATTTCAAAAGGGTTGACTTCTAATGAGAAGAGGTTTCTAGCAGAGGTCTTTTAAAGAATATAGAATATTTTAATTTTTTTTTTCTTTTCATTTTTATATAGTGCATTTGCATATTTTTAGATATTTCTCTTTTCTTTTATTTTTTATTTTTTCTTTTGTTGTTTTTCGAATTTAGTTCCTTAAAAGATAATAAGCAGTGACAATCTACTAACAATGATGGGTAAGTTAGAAGAATCTTTATCCAAAACTTAGTTCAGAGTGAAATATTGTCTCCAAGGTTGTACTTATAGGCTGAAGCTCTTTTGAGAATTGAAAGCCATTGATGAGTATATCAATACAAGTCTTTTAGTTTAGCTATGATACAATTGTCCTATATATCACTATCAGTTTTCATATTGATTAATAAATACACAGTACTGACCTAACCATGGGTTATAAAAAAAATTAATATAGTAGTAACTGCAAACAATGATATTAAAAGTTAGAAGGGTTTTCATTTGAACTCCTAATGGAGCAATAAATCATTTTCAAAGTTACATTTAGAGTAATAATTATAAAAATAAGTGAGCTAATTAACATTTTTTTACTTTTAGCAATTCATATTATATGTATAGTTTACAAATATTTAACAAAGCATATATAACTAGCCTAATAAAGGGTTAAAAAAAAAATTAAAAAATTAAAAGAAGAAACACCAATTCTTTCTGCTGATCCCTTAACGACACACAAAAAAGATATTTGCAAAAAAGTTTTATATTTTTTTGCTAATAAAGTCTTATTATTTTTTTAAAACAACTTAAAAGATAACTTCAAGAGTCTCTTTCAACTCCCCTCTCTTGTTTATTTTACTTTTAAAACTAAAACATGACTTCTGATAATTAAGAAAAATCAAGAAACATCTTTTTACCTATAGTAAGAAAGTTCTAAAAAAAAAAAAAAACTAATAGTAAAGTATTGAAAGCCTATCCCTGAAGTAAAAGTATAACTAGAGATTTTGTGTAATGAATAGATGGACAAACAAAAGTCTAAATCATAAAACTTTTCTTTTTACTATTTCTACTTTCTTGGAGTTACTCATTTTTTAGAGTTTTTAAGGAATTTTGTCTATCTCAACTTGACCCTGAATTTTGGAGTGATACAAAATTGACATAGCTTTTACTAAAGGTGATTAATTAATATAAAACACATTAGTAGTAGAATGTAAATAAGCTTCTACTGATTATATCACATATTCAGATGACATTATTAGTGAAAGAAAGAGAAATTATTTATACAAACTTCTTCATTTCTCCAAATGAAATATAACTGAAACAAAAAAATTATAAGGCCATTAAAATAGGTACTAAATTTCCTAGGTGGTGAAAAGATTCAAACTAAGGCCTTTAGCTTCTTATCATCCTATTAGATGTAGTACATAAAGAAGATTATTTTCTTATTCTAGTTAGGCTGTAAGACTGAAAAGCAAAAAAATATAAAACACTATCCTTCTTTAAGATGGAGAATATATTTTTCAGACATTATATAATTATATAATAATTAAGATGAACATCAATAAAATTTCTTTAACTAGGCATAGCAGCTGAAAAATATCAAGAGTTATACAATAAAACTGAAAAGCCACATAAGAATCTAAGGTTCATCATTAGTTATTTTGTTTTGTATAAATAAATATAAAATCAAGATCAAAAGAAAGGAAGCATTGAGCAAGATATTGGATCTGAGTAGGTGATAAGTACCTCAGATGATTACAAGAAAATAATTAAGATCATGAATGAATAAGTTTCTCAGACAGTTAAAAAAAAAAAGGATATCTTAGAAGGGTTGATTTCTAATAAGAAGAGATTTCTAGCATAGATCATTCGAAGGATATAAAACACATTTATTTCTTCTTTTTATAGCACAATTCTATATTTTTAGATATACTCTTTCCTTTTATTTTTCTTTTTTCTTTTTGTAGTTTTTTGAAATTAGTTTTATAGAGAATAATAAGTAGTGACAATCTGTTAACAATAATATATAAATTAGAAGAGTATTCATCCAAAATCTATTATAGAGTAAAATATTGTCTCCAAAGTTATACTAGAGATTGAAGCTCTTTTGAGAATTGAAAGCCATTGACAAGTGAGTTAATATGAATTTTAGTTTAACCATAATGCAATTGTTCTATATATCTTTATTAGTTTTTATATTAATTAATAAACATATAGTGTTGACCTAACTACAGGTTTTAAAAAAAAATAATTTTAAAAAAAAAGACCAAATCATTAAAATTGAGAAACTCTTTCTGCTGATTTATATATATTTTTTAATAAATTTCTTGAAAAACTCACAAAGACACTTTTAGCCAAGTAATAAAGACAAAAAATTTCAAAAAGATAAAATAGAAAGCATTTTTCAAGATCAGCTTTAAAGGAAAAAAAATATTCTTTACTATAAGTTTTATATTTGATTTATAAACTTTTGAGAAAAAAGATAAAGCTATAAAAGTTTAAATAACAGTAAGGTCATAGAACTCAATATTAATTCTCCAAGCTTCTAATCAGACTAGTGTAAAATAAATATCTTTTTTGATATTAGAAGAAACTTTGTAAACAATAGTTATAATCAGTAAACTAACTACAACTTAAAGTTTGCAAAATTCAAGAGAACAATAGAAATTTAAAGTAATAGCTAAAGAAACATCAAATATCAATAACAATATATAAATATATTATATCATGCAAACATGCATACATCCCTCTTATTCAAGAAACTTGAAGAAAACAAAAATTAAATATGAAAATATCAGTTCATACAGTATATCTGATCAATAATATGATAGTATCTCAAAAATAGTAATAATATGTCGAGAAAAATAAGACAAACTTGATTGTAATCAATATACTTTGACATAAACAGTACAACAAATAAATAAGTAAACAATAATATATTCTATTTTAAATAAAATAATGTGTTAATTAATTTGTATCATGTGATATTATGCCAACCAAAGAATAAAAGATAATTCAAATTCTAGAGCAATAAGAAAAAGTGTTATTAAAGGTTTTGAGAAAAATAATTTTTAACCAAGACTCTCAGTAGGAACTATAGAAAACAAAAACAATCCAGTATAAGTTAATATCAATAGAAACTATTCAATTTTATATTTTTATAGAAGCAATTCATTCATTTTTAATATTAAATAACATTATTATCAATCTATTAAGAATAGATCCTAAAATTCTAGCAAAAAAATACAGTATATGTTAAAGTAATATATTCTTACTTTTTGGGAGAAAGAGCAAGGCAAAAAAGAAGATTTCAAAACACTCATGCTAGAAGAAAAGGTATATAATATATTGACAAATGAATTAATAAATTATTTATCAAGCTCTATTCGAGAAAAGATAGTAATAACAAAAAGTATCTTGATGAAGATTCAATTATTTTCTATAGAATATAAAGAAGAAACTTTCATTAAGAAAGTAATAATAGAGGATAGGGAAACAACAGAACAAGATGAAGTTGAAATAGAAAGGTTAAAAGAAAAGTACAAGGAAATTGTATTACTGATAACATTTCTTATAACACAAGAAATAGAAATCAAAGTTTTACAGTAAATTTATTTTTCATAAAATAACAAGACTTAATTAAAATAAAAGTGCTTCAGGTAATATTATTAGGAAAAACCAATAAAGAAAGAATCAAGTATTTTAAAGAAGCCCCAAGAATACCTAAGAGAATAAATCCTTTTAAAATTGAATTTATTAATAATAATTACTGAATTATGGTTGACTTTAATAAAGAAAAGGACACAGCAAGATGTTTAAAATCTATTAATAAAAAAAAAAAAAATTTTTATAATTAGAAAGATGGCTAAAGACAAGAGTATATGACTGGTTTTCTAGATATATGCTCAAAACAAAAAATTTTTCAAGCTAAAAAACTTTTCATTAGCAAAAATAAATCTAAATATATTACTTTAATAAATATAGATCGCAAATATAATAAACTTCTAATCAAACAAGCAATAAAATAATATAAAGAAATAGTCAATATTTATGAATACCAAATATCATTTTATCAGAAAAGATTCAAAATTCATTTCTATGTATATCAAGAACATACTAATCTTAATCAAAGTTGAATAATTAAGATAAAATCTAATTAAATATGATCTATAATGGTTTATAAAGAACTAGATAATAAAAAAGTTATTCAAATACTGAAAGAAAAAAAATAGTATTTCTTAAAACTTTATAGAATTAATAGAATGTTTACTGAATTGATAGATGAAATATTAAGCCATACAAAGACTAAAGTCTTTTATATATCAAAAAACAAGATTATTTTGATTTCAAAAAACTATGCAGTAGTCTATTTCAAAAATGAAAAAGACTTGAGAAGGTTACTCCATTATCAGATTAAAGTTAATGATCAAAGATTAGAAAGAAGTATAAAAAAATCACTATAGCAATAAAGTATTAATCAGTAACTTCAACTAGTTCAGAAAGTCTAATTATAGAGTGACAAATAAGAATACAAAAGCCTTCCCAAAAAAATTAAAGTTTATTTTAAAATGAATAGGAAAAAAATATTAAGGATATGATATAAAACTGATAATAGTCACTAATCAAAAACCAATAAACAAATTCAATCTAATAGTAGAGTAAGTTAAGTAGATATAAAGAATTGGGAAAAGCAAATTATTAGAAATAATATAAAAGAAGGGGCATATCAAAACCATCTAATTGAAATACTCCAATATAATCAACAAATCAAAAAAAGTAAATCTCAAATAAAAATAGATAACTGACTATCATCCACTAAAGTAGAACTAGTAACAATAGTCATAATATTATTAGCTGTTTTAACAAAAAATAAGATCAAGATTTTTATAAACAGTCAAGCCTATATTGTCAAGTAGAAAATAATAGAAAAAAAGAATTCCAGAAGAACTCACAAAAGATGGTTGAAGGAAAAAAATTGGTTTTTGTGAGCAAGAATGTTGAATATTATTAAAAAAAAAGAATTGAATCTGAAACTAATCAAGATCAAAACATATTCTAATGATCTATACAATAAAAAAGCAAATACTTTAGCAAAGAAAGTCTTATTTCTTTCTATAATCAAATGGAAAAATCTTACTTCATCCAAAATTATTATCGAAATCAGACAGTTTATTAAAAACATGAATAGCAAAGTTACAGCTCATTAATGGACAAAACAAAATAGAATTTGGAACAAATGAAACCAATAGATTTAAGATTAATGTAACTACATATGAAATTTAATATGAGAAAGGATGAAGAATAGACATACTGTACTTGAAACATCTTCTTTAAAGATTCTTCAGAAAAAGCTTTTTTATCAAATTAACCAATGAAGAGTTATTAATGCTTTCTAAACTAGCCATAATAAGATCAGATTTATATAAACAAGTAGAATGTATAGTATATAAATAGCAAGCAAAAACAATAGAAAACCTACTAAAATATCTAGGATATAAATCTTAATGATAGGAAATATAGAATAAAAAAACTAAAAGCATTCTAAAAGACTTTCAAAAACTTCTGGATGAGAAAAAAAAAGAGATAGAAGAGAAAGAAATAAGTCTTCTAGTTAAAAACAAAGTAAAATTAGGAGAATTGGAAAAATATATAGCCAAGCTTATAGAAGAGATTATAAAAATAGGCCAGAATATACTAAACTTCTGCATGGGACTAATACAAAGTGATCAGATATTAAAAATGTCAAACTTAAAATGTTGCCAGAAAAAATAGATAAAGAAGTCCAAAAGTGAATAATAAAGATACAAAAGAAAATTTGCTATCAATTGATCTGGAATGAAAGGTGCTCAAGAATGATCAAGAAAAACAAGTACAAGGAATCTATAGTGAAGACAAAATAAGAAAATTAGTCAGTTTTTTAAATCAGAACAACAAGACCATAATTATGAAAAGGTCCTTACAGGAAGAAAAAAAACTTGAAGATGAAGATTTGAAATGAATTCTTCTAGAAGAAGTAAAGTATGCAATAAGATGGTTAGGATTTTAATTTCTGTCAGAACTCATAAAGAGGATCTGTAATAGTAATTTGCGGACAATGAAATTAGTAGTTGGAAGGATTTTCACCTGAGCTACTAATAAAGTAATAAATCACTTCTGAAGTTGTACTTAGAGTAGTAATAATCAAGATAAGTGAGCTAATTAGAGATTTAGCTTTAGTAATTTATTTTATATGTATACTATACTAATATTTAATAAAGCACATATAATTAGCCTAATAGAGAGTAAAAAAAAAAAAAAAAGCAATAGAGTATATATAGTTCCATATATAAAAATTAAAAAATCTATCAGAAAAATCTAAGTATCAAAGATTTTAAGAAACAAGACAACTATATAAAAAAATACTTAAGGTAATAAAAAAAAATTAAGAACAGATTCAAGCTATCAAAGTAATAAATATAGAGATAGAAAATTAAGAAAAAAATTATTATAAACAATATAAAAGAAGATACATATTAATTTTATTTAATGAAAATACTTCAGTAAAATCAGAAGTCAAATGAAATAATGATCTTTTATTCTGATAGATTACTGGTTAATCATGAAAGTGAAGAAATAAAAATAAGAATAGCAAAAATTAAAATAGAAAAAATAGGAAGAAAAAGCAAATTTCAGATAGAGCTAGGAAACTGACCATCATCAACAAGGGCAGAAGTGATACAATAGTTATTATATTATTAGTTATTTCTATTAAAAGCAAAATCAAAATCTAAATAGACAGTCAAGCCTGTATTTCCAAATAGAAGAAACTAAAAAAAAAAGATCTAAAAAGATACATAAAGGATTGTTAAAAGAGAAAACTGGTTTTTATAAATATGAATATTAGATCTTATAGAAAAAAAAATATTTGAATCTAGAACTAATCAAGATTAAGATCCATTTCAGTGATAGATATAATGAAGAAGCAAATGCCATAATCAAAGAAACTCTCTAAATTTCTCTAATAGAATAAAAAGATTTTATATTATCTAAAATCATTATAGAAATTAAATAATAAAGTATAATATTAGACACTTCAATAAGGCAATTTATCAAAAAAGTAAATGACAAGACAACAGCCTATCAATAAATACAATAGAATAAAATTAAAGAAAAATAGAGTTGACAAATATAATTATATATAAAACCTTATATAGAATAAAATAAAGGATATACATACTTATAGAAGAAGTTTCCAAAAGTAATTACAGGATACTAAGCTTTTATATAAAACTTATGAGAAGTGACTAGCTTATCGCAATGATTGATCTCAATTATTGTAATAAAAGAATAAAACAAAAAGCTTATAGGTAAATTATAAAAATATAGAAAAAGATTTGTAATTATATCTAGAAGAAGATCTGAAATAAAAGATATATAAGAGTGATTAAATGGAAATGGTCATAGGGAATCAATAGAAAGAATAAAGTAAGAAGATTAAACTTGAAAGTTTAAAAGATCAAAATTAATATTAAGAAATTATTAATTTCCGAAGAAAAAAGATTAAACAATAAAAATCTAAAACAGATCCTAACAAAAAAAATTGAATATGAAATTAATTGATTGAATATTAATTTTTATCAAAACTTTACAAAGTGATCTGCAGTAGTTAATTTGTAGGTAATGATACTAATAATTGGAAAAGTATTTACTTGAACTATTAGTAGAACAATAAATCACTTCCAAAGTTATATTTAGAGTGACAATAGTCAAGACAAGTGAGTTAATTAGTGACTTAGCTTTAGAATTACATTGATATACTATATAAAGTCTACAAAATATTTAATGAAATATATAACTAGCCTGATAGAAAAAAAAAAAAAGACTAAAAAACTTTTTCTCTAATTCTCTAATCATATATAAAAAAGATGTTTATAAGAAGTTTTAATACTTCTTGACTAATAAAATCTTTTTACTTTTCTTAAAACAACTTAAAGCTTGTTTTTAAAAGTTACTACTACATTTTCTTATTTGGTTACAAACTTTTTTAAATGAAAACTTGAACCTCAGGTAATTTAAATAGACTCAAGCACATACTTTCTCTATTAAAAACAAGAAAGTTCTAGCAAGTAAAAGGATCAATGAATGAAGTATCACCTTGAAAAGTTGAAAGTAATATGGAAATAGAAATTTTTTAAATAGGAAAAGGCTTATTATCTACCTTTTTATATATTGTCTTTTGCTTTCTTAGAATGACTACAGTTTTTTACAGTTTTTTAGAAAAATTTTGCCTATCTCAACTTGATTCTAAATTTCTGATAATATAATATAACCTGGCTTTTGATTGGTTAATACAAAACATGTTAGTAGCAAAATATAAATAAGGTTTTACTGATCATACTCACATATTCTAATGATATTATTAATGAAAGAAAAAGAATTTATTGATATATAAAGATAAATTCCTAAAGTAGTTGATAGAAACAAAAGTAGAGATATAAGTCAGATTGACTTTTGGTTATAAAGACATTGACTTTCAATTATAAAAATATAAATTATATCAACTTTTAATTAAATTTTTTTTTAAATTTAGAATTTAATATAGACCTATAGGTCTATAGCACAGTGGTAGTTCTTCCAGGTCACAATTACAAGATCCAGAGTTCAATACTACACAAGAGTCAAGTAAAAATTTAGCCATCGGTAACACAAAGATCTCATCTACCCCATAGTGATGATCTGGTACCCCAACATGGCCATAACAAGAAATCGACCGCTTATTATGCCTATAACAAGACAGAAAATCAGCCCGGTGCGCAAGCTGACTACCAAAACAGATTCCAACAAGGCAAGACAAGTGGTACGACATCCTTAATCAAGACTGATTCCCTTATCTGAGTGGCAAAGTTGGGCAGCAAAGCATTTCGGTATTTAAGAAAAACACAAGACAGGTTTCCCAAAAGAGGCAAAGATAGGTTGCTACAAGGACAGGTGATAACAAACAAGACAGGTCCCACGAAAAAATATACACACTAACAGGAGTCATAAAGATCCTGTATAAGAGACCCCTGACACCGGTGGTGTTAGGCATCTTAGGCAAGTTCTTGACACATTAGTCTCTCTTCACAGGAATAGCAATAAGTCATCTGGTGGACTACGGTTCTAGGAAGTGTCGCTTCGGTTAGATAAGGATTATACAAACATAAGTTTAAAAACTGGATGGTTCCCCATTAAATTGGTAGGTTAAAACACTCCCAGTACTTTTGACTTTGTCAGGAATTAAGAAAAAATCCTACACTAGACAGTCACATAGTTCCCCTATCCTGGTTGGGTGAGACATAAATAGATGTCCCTTGTACTATTCGTTGATTTGTAAATCCTTAGACAGTATGAGTAATTACTCATCCCGGTTGTTCCTAGGATCTATCTTAATAACTAATAAAAATTCTGATACTGGCGCAGAAATGAGTTAGCATATTAAAAAAAAAAAAATTTAGAATTTAATATATAAAACTTTTTTAAAAAATAATTTTTAATATTAATAATATATATACAGTATAGTATATTTACTTATAAATTTTTAAATAATTTATATATTTTTTATATAAATTTGAATTTTATTTATTTTAAATTACAAATTTGCTCAAAATATTTTTTTTTTTTTTTTTTTTTTTAGTGCTGATATAGTCATACTATTTAATCTTTATTTATTCATTAATATTCCCTTTATCACAAATTTAATTGTGATAAAAAATACATTTATAAAAGTGAAAAGACTAATGGCTCAGTATTATGGTCAAGACTATAATATAAACTCTGTGACTTACGGCAATTCATATTTATGGATATTAGCATGTTATAACTTCATCAATACTAATATTAAGCGTGAACAATATATAAAGAGAAAAACTATTGTTAAGATATTGATCATATTAGAATTGGTTAGTTGGATATATAGAAATTTAAAGGTTTGTATAAGATATTTGTATTTCTCTGTATTGGAAGATGAGGTGTGATTACTAATATTGGTTATTGGTTTGTTATGTTTCATCTTCCTTGTAATCTTGTTTTCCTTTTCCCAAGTGGAAACTAAATTATAGCATAGCCTTTAGACCTTTCTCTTTTCTTGTCAAAATTTATTTGTTACATTTCTTATTGCATTCTTTGCTTCAGTTAAATTCTGAGTAATTTTTATAGCTATCTCTACTATTCAATATGTGAGGACTTTCCTGATAATATCTTCCCAATCTATCTGATGTCAGTTCCCTATTACTGCATCTTTCTCCTTCCTGAGCTATGTATGTTTTTATTTATTCTGAATAGATTCTAATTGTTGAGTATCATTTGCATGAGATGTACATTCTTTGATTAGGAATGTTATATATTTTTCTCTTAGTCTTTCAGAATTTGTCTCATATGTAAAGATGTAGAAATTAGTCTCTTTATGTCTTTTGCAGATAATACATATAGGGCTGATATATATATGTGGCAGTCTGGTATTAAGTCTGGATATAATTAGATGTTCATTTATTCAAGTTTTGATTTAGAAGGTTCTATTCCTATGGTCTTCAGCATCTGTATATAGTGATGTAATTTTTGAGAGTAAAAGAGTTTTCAGTGTAAGCTTACAATCAATCTTTTTGAATTTTTTTTTTTATGAGTCAGTTATTTGTTCTTCTTAATACTCACCATTTGCTTGCCCACTTTGTTTTATTATTGTTTTCCCAAATGTTTTGAAGAAAAGATTTATGAAGAACTGATTCTATCTAGCTGAAATGTTGCTCTTGATTAACTGTTTTTTCTGTATTGTTATAATGTTCTTGTATAGGTCTATGTATATAGTAGCGGCAAGTTTGTCTATTATTTTGCTTCTGACTATATCAGTATAACTTTTAATTTTGATCCATTGTGCTTAGATCTATTTTATTTTAAGTAGCTCTATTATTGTATCTATTAGTTTTTGATTGATTAGTTTTTCTTTTGTTTGTTCTTTTTTTGTTTTTTCTATTGATTGTTTCTAATTGAGTTTATTGCATCTTGGCTATCTGTAAAGATTTTTATTGTTTTATCTAGGCTAATTGTACTGATAACTATCAATATTACTGTAAACTCAGCTCTTGTAAAGAATAGGGTGTATTATGTTTTTGCTTGAAACACTGCTAGGTCTTTTCCAAATTTTATTTGAATAATCTAGCCTAGTTTTATTTTACTTCCTGTTAATTGTCTAGTAAAGGATTCATCAGTGTATATCTATAAATTTTTGTATTGCTGAATCCTAATAGTTGTGTCTATAAGTTTCTTTATTTATTTTAAGTCTTGTCCTAATTAGTGCTATAGTTGTGAACATTGGGGTAAGATAGATTGTTGGTAGTGATGTTTAGGAATTTGTTGATATTTTGTCTATTTCTCTTAATGCTGCCTTAATTTTCTTGGGTAATAAGTGCAGTCTTACTTGAAATAGTTGTTTAGGTTTTTATATATTATCAGTGCTATTGGTATAGCTAATAGATTGTACTAATTTTGAACTTTTTTGAACCAGTATATTGATCGATCAGTTTAGTAGTAATTGGAATATATATTGTTATTGATTTTTGTATTTCTCTCTTAAGTTTGGATCACTTGGGAGGTAGCCCTTACATTTATGTAAAGGCAATGTTTGATCTTCTTTAGTTATATAGTTGACTATTATGATTTTCTGATTTAAATACTTCTTTTTCTTGAACATTATTGTTATTTTATTCTTTTTTATTGCTATCTATTTTATAGATGTTTTCTCTTATATAGAAAAGATCCTTGTGTTTATGAGGAAAGTATTTTTGGTTGTTTTTATGATCAGTATTTTAATATTGTCATATTCATTCATTAGGGAATCCTTACAAATTGTTTTTCATAAGTTATTGTACCATTGTGGTGTTTTTTCTTGTCTTTCCAGTTTGTTTCTAATTTGTTGCCATGTAAGGATCCTTGTAAGATTGTTATTAAGGAGTTGTTCAATGAAAAGTATTTTTGTTTTCCTAAAAGCTTGTCATACCATTCTTCTCCCATTATTGTTTTGATTGCAGTTCTCTCTGTATTGATTGGTTTTCTGATTGTGATATGATTCAAAAGTGTGAGTGTGATTTCTTGTACTTTGATAATATTTAGAATATTATTTGTTAGGTTGCTACATTTGCATATCCAAAAAAGAAGTTTATCTTTCAGAATTGATGTAATGAATCAATAGTTATTTTATAGTTGTTGTAGCCTAATAAACGTTGTTGTGCTGCAGACATCTAAGCTGTTCAGTCTATTTATTAAGTTTTTTTCTTGTATTATGATCTGTCTGTTTTAGAGATTGAAGATTTTGTATCCAAAGTCTACATATAGTATGCAATTGGGAGCTGTTAAAGGTAAGCTTATTTTATACTTATAAACCTTATTTATTTTCCCACTGATTTTGTCATATTTTTGTTCTGATAAGGACATGTTGTTGAGGAGATACCCTATTGCTGAATATAGGACATGGTTGAGATATAATGAGTTTACTCGTCGATTATTTTTTTTCAGGCTAGAATATTCATATGTATGTTAACTTTATCCCATATCAATTGTTTCTGGTATTTATTCTTTCCATCTTCTGTTATCCAGACTTCAAGTATACATATAGTTTTATTCTTCCTTAGGGGTAAGACTCATGTACCTGTCAGGAAGACATCTGTTCTTCTGTTTTTGACTGATATATTAATATATACCAATGATGACTTCTCTCTATTGGCTTGGATGTCATTTATTCTAAGGAATTCTGTTGCCATGTTCAGAATTTTTTGCATATCTGTTCAGTTTCTTACATATCATATTATATTATTCATAAAGGTCATAAATATTATCTTACAGGTTTTCTGAAAGGTTATAGTTTTGATAAAGTGTGTTGTTGATAGATCTTTATTCTACTCTACTTCTATTTTGTATTCCTTGTGCCAGTCTTTTACTTTTTGTAGTAATAGATCATAGAAAATTCTTTACAATAATAGGGAGATTGTGTCACTTTAATCTATTCTATCCTTCATTAGGTATTCATTAATTAGTTTATGTACTATTATTATTTTATTTTTCCTGTTTGTAAGTATGTTTATAAGGATATTACTAATGTTTTAAAGGACTTTGATTCTATGGAGAGTATTGACTAGCTTGTTTTGTTTATAGAGTCATATGCTTTGCTAATATTTTAACTGAAAACCCAAGCCTCTTTCTTGAATTCTCATGCTTCTTCCATGATATTGTTTAAGATATGGATTGATTGTTGTATTCTATCTCTCAGTAGTCATATCCAATTTTTGTTAGATAGGATTTTGTTGATTGTGCAGCTGCTTGCGATCTTATTTATCAGTATACTCATAAACACTTTCTGGGTTGTTTCTAATAATATTATCAGTTTAGTTATGCTGATATTCTTTATCCATTCTTTCAGTTTGAAAATTGAATATATGTTATCTTCTTTCTATTCTATTGAAATTTTCCTGTTTCTAATATTCTGTTGAAAAGTTGTTTCAGTCTTTGGATGCCATTGATGCCCAGATAATGAAGAAGTTTGTATAGGATTTTTGAGGAGCCAGGAGCATTTGTTTTGTTTTTGAACTTTATTGCTTTTTTGATTTCCTAAGTGTTGAATTTTGTAATACAGTTTTGGTACCATTCTTTTTTAATGTTATCTTTAGCTTTATATTGTTACTACCAATTTGAGAAGTTCTTTATATCTAGTGTATATCTTGATGCTGTCCATTTCTTAAAATGGGATCTTATTTTTTCCTTGAATATTTCTGGATCTGCGATTATATTGATCTTATTATTTTCTGTTTTCTCGATAAGTCTAAGTGTGTCGATCTTTCATGGTTATTGATTTAGAATACTATTTATCATTTTCTTAGGATAGTTGTGAAGAACCTAATATTACTATTGAATTCTTTCTCTAATGATTCTTCCCTTTTCTTTTTTAATTATTGCTGTTGTAGTCTTAGTGACTTTTTGTCATAACTCTTTAATTTCTACCAGGTAATTATATATTTCTGTCCTTTTCACCTGGAATATCTTTTGTATATAGGGTTGGAGTTTTGATTCTTTGATTTTATTATTGATTTCTTATATTAGTTGCCACTATTTTCTTCTTACAATTACTATTTCAGTTTTATTTATTGATAAGCCATTTCTTGTATGTTCTGTATAATTTGCCAATTATAAGTTGTTGTTTCATATATTTCTTGAACTAATTCTTGCTAATTAGTGGAGTATTATAATTTCTTCTTTTCATTTTTAATGTCAACTTTGCTATCTATAGGAGTATCTCTTTGAAGGCCAACCATATTGAGTTGGGAGTGTCATGTTCTATGGTTTGAAAATTTTTGACTTTTTCATCTGATCAGTCCTTAAATGATACCTATTGTTTATCTATAAAATTATAAAAGTCTATTTATATTTTCTGACAGTTTTTCCTGTTGATTATTTTTGACCAGGATATATGTGGTGTACTCATATATAGTAAGACCATTCTGTGGCCACTTTCTATCATTACAGTGATGGTGCAATGTTAAGGGTTGTGAAACCCAGATGTAGTCTATTCTACTACCATATTCTAATACTGGCCTTATATAGGTAAAACTTTTTGAGAAGAAGTAATTGAATCTAAAGATGTTCATGAATTCGAAAGTGGATAGTGTGTCAATAATATCTCTAGTTTTGTTACTATTAATCTTTCTTGAAGTTCTGTCCAGATCATAGTTTGCTAGTTTGTTAAGATCACCTGTTATTATTATGAACATATTTCAACTAGTAGCTTCTTGTATTTTTTGTTTCATCCATATGTGTAGTCTTGTTTTCGATTTTTTATTTGTGGTGTTTGATGGATTATAGATAATGATAATTCTATATTTAATCTTTTCTTTAAATGCTAAATCAAGTTGGAACCCTTTATTATCACATTCTTCCATATTATAGACATATATGGCCCATTTTTTGGTTATGATTATGCTTACTCCTATACCATATTATTGTTCTTGTGATATAGATAACCAGATTATATAGCCATATTTTGAGTCTTGCCATTTATGATTTGAAGGAAGCTAGATTTCTATTATTCTTAGAATATCTATGTATTGTTTTTGGCAGTATTCTATGAGAGATATTTGATCTACTTCATTGTTTATTTCTCTTACATTTAACATACTTATCTTTCATGTTATATTCTTTATATTTGATTATATATTTTCAGTTTTTTGCTTCTTGCAGTTGCTTTGATTCTTGATTGTTTCAATTATAATTATTGAGAAGATAGGAGGGGAAGGGTATTATTAAGTTATTGGAGCCACTTGGGGAGTTTATGCATTCTATTACTTCTTTCATTGTGGATACCAATGTGGATTCCATTTGGTTTATTTGTTTGTTCATTCTGTTTTGGATCTGTCTGATATCTATATGTTTGGAAGATGATGTTCTGAAGATTAAGGTTTCACTCATCTTCTCATCCTTATCCTCTAAGATAGCTGGTCCCTTGAATTTTGCATTGGGACCAGTTTTTACTATTATGATTTTCTTTTTCAGGTTGTAAATTTGATGTTTAATTAATAACACGTCAGTTTGAAGTTGTTTAAGGATGTTAAGGATTGATTCTGTTTTATCTAAACCTCTGTTAATTTCTTTAGTGACATTGACATATATTTGCAGGGTCCTGTATAATTGGTGTATTGACTTTGATTGAGATTTCTATATATTGTTGGTTCTATCCTATATGGAGAGGAAGTCTGGGTCTATCAAGTCTGTTGAGTCTTGGTCTAGGAGAAGTTGGTCTTCTTTATATGGACAGGAGTATGTATTATGCTTATATGCTCTGCAGTAGAAACACAGTCTCGTTAATTTATTGATTCATTTTAAATTATTATTTTGAAGTTTGGAAGTGTTTTTTAGAGCTTGAGTAAGATCTTGTTTGTTGGCATAGTATATTACAGTAAAATGTTTAGTTTTGTTTTTGTAGTTTAGTGAAAGGTAATATGTTTGGCCATTGGTTTGCTTAATAATTTCTTTAAGGTCACCTGCTGTTATATTCTGTGGGAGATTAGTTAGGGTGATATTAAGTTTGTTCCTTTCTTATTTTGTTTCACAGGTTTTGGACATGAGGTATACATGCATACAGCTGGTGTTTTTATAGATTGCCCATTTTTGAACTTGTTTCTTATAGTTATTACTTGTTTTGAATTATATAATTGCAGATTAGATAGAACCTGCAGATTGCATGATTATGTATTCTAGAATTGATTGGTTCTCAAAGAGTTTTGTTATGTTTGATTTAATATAATTGTTTGAGATATCCCACATTCAGATAAACTTGGCTTGGCCCTCTATTGTATGATCTGTGTTGCAAGTTTTGTTAAGGTAATTTCATTCACAGTAATTTTAGTAGTGCATGTAGTCTATACTTCATTGTAGTTTTTAAATATGGCTGCAATTATTGATGTATTAATTGGTATTTCTATTCTTATATATTTCAGGATTTTTAAATGTTTCAATTTGTTTTTGACAAAAAGGATTTTTTTATTATTATTGTTACCCAGTATGTTTTTCATGCTCACTAGGACTTTTCCTGATCTGACTGTTGATCAGATTAGTTCTTTGTTCTGGTTTTCAAAGCTATATTCTTGATTAAAAATATTGTTGTAATTATTGATTAGTGTATTGTATACCATGTTTGTAGTTATTATTAATACCATTGTAATTAGAAAGATTGGTCTTATCTCTCTATTCTGTTTCAATATTCTTATCTGATTTGTGACTTCTCTTTCTCTAGGTTCCTGTTTATTGCTTCTTTCTATAATTCAATATTATCTATTGTGATATCTATTTTCTTTAAGAATTCTTTGTCTTGATGGTCACATTCTTTGTTGTTTGATTAGACCTTGGTCTTCTTTGCTAGTAGCATAGAGTTGAACTTCCCAGTCAATCTTGTTTTAAGAGTTGGTTTTATAATTTTGCTACTGTCGGTAATAAGTCATTCACTTGTATACCTGACTAATAGATCTTTTACTCTTGCTGACTTTCTTAATATGTTTGTTGAGGGAGCTCTTAGCAAGCATTTTGTTTTTTCTTCTATGTTTTATGTTATTATTATAAAAGAAAATTTTCAAAAAATTTTATAAGTGTAAAAGTGTTTTTTTTTTTAAATTTGCTCAAAATAATTAAGTTACTAAAAATATATATATTTAAAGAATTTTATTTATTGTTAATCATAATGATACCTATGGATCAATAGTGCAGTGGGTGTGCTCCCAGGTCACCATTCACAAGTTACTGATTCAATCCCACTTTAGAACAGTATTTGCATTATAGGTTACATTGTACAAGAATGCATGCTTATCAGTCACATGCAAGCTTGAACACAAAATAACCTATAGAAATCCACCATCCGACCATGGTGTTATAAAAAAAACAGGTAATACAGGTTCCAGTCAGTTTTAGCATTGAAAAAACAAGCCACGACATCCTGTCGCTTGGAATATGCACAGACACCAAAAATGTCAAGAAAGACAATGATAAGACTCAGGATCCTATCAGCCTCATATGGAATCTACCTCTTCTCAAAAACTCCAGTCTCATAGGAGGTTTGGAAGACTTCAGTCATACAAACCAGCCGCAAAATGTAAAGAGCCAGATACATACTGGGAGATCTTTAATCATTATCACCAATGGCTATCAGAGATTGAACCTTACGAATGGCCAACAAGGAGTGATAAAGTTGAATAGTCATGATGAGAAAATGCAGGGGCAGATCCTGGAAGAAGAAATTCAGAAACAATTACCAAGATAATCATTCCATTGGGAGGAGTAATTCACTACGAAGTAACTAAGAGAAACCCTTGCAGATATATTTGAAGAGTGGTTAAAAATGGTCACTGGAAGACTACAGTCATCAATCTGGCTCATCAATGGCTGCCGGGAAACTTGATGGGATCACATGGAAACTGAAGAATATCACTGGATGACTAACCTTCTGAGGACTAAGCACAGTTAGAGATATTAAATTATGGAACACAACCTCTATAAGGTATACAAGCTCCTAGAATCGAACAATCTCAACAGCTCCTTGAATATAAATAGAAGTCCTCTGGTGGATCCTAGGAACATCAGGAGTGCCCGGGCATAGCAGGGCAGTTAACAGGATGGTATCTATATCAGGTAAAATCTAAGGGTATTTGAACGGCTTAGGATAGTATAGATTAGCTATAAGAATCGCTTTTGTAAAAATAACTCTGTACGACTCCTTCATAACTGATCAATAAAGCTCAGTCAGTATGACTATTAAAAAAAAAAAATCATAATGATTTTATTTTTTTTATTAATAATATTTTAAAAATATATACTAGCAAAATTAATTTATTATTGTTTTTATAAAAATTAAATCAAAAAATAATAGTGAACTAACTTTGTAATTATATAATTAAAAATTATATTATAATAATATATTATATTGTTTTAATAAACTATAGATAAAATTATATAAAAATATTTTTTATTAATAATAAAATACTATTTATTACTTTAACAAAGTTTCAAAAAATTAATGATTTTAAAAACATATAAAAAAAAAGTATATATAACAATTTTATAATTTTTATAAATTTTTATTAAGAACTATAAAATTTTTATATTTTTTTAATATTATATATATATTTTAAAATGCTAGCTCATCCCTGCATCATAATAATAGGGGCTTTATTTAGGTAAGAAAAAAGTTTAGGGACAACCGGGATAAATAATTACTCATACTGTCTAAGGATTTACAGATTAACGAATAGTACAAAGGACTAACTATTTACATCTTATCTAATCAGGATAAGATAATTACATGATCATTTAGTATAGATTTTCTACTTACAAAAACAAAACTTTGAAAATAATGGAAAGATATGACAATTCATATTATATTAAATTCTCTATTATGTCATGACACTCCCTAGGATCTAAATCCATGAGCAGTTTATTGCTACCCCATAGAAGGGGACTAATGTGTCAAGAATTCACCTAAGTTACCCAGTACCACTGATGTTAGAGATTTCTCATGTGAAGTTTTAATTTCACTAGCACTTGAAAAAAAAATTTTTTTTATATAAATGTGTTCAAATCTTGTCCAAATGAACTTGGTATTATGGCTTTGTGAGAAAAGTGGCTCTGATGAGAAACTGAATATATCAAAACCTCCCAAAAAAATATTGGTCCTTATGTTTCTTATGGTGTGTTACTGAAGGAGAAAGAAAGGAGAGAAGAGGATATTGTCTATCCAATGTGTCCTGAACCAGTTTCTTTTCTTTCCATGTTATCCATGACGTAAGAGATTTCATGTTCTGTATTTACCTGCACCAGACCTAATAACTTATGATAGACCCCAGGTTCTTATGAATACTGAGGAAATGCATTCAGACACGTGAGGTGACCAATGAGAGCTTGTTTACATCTTTTACTAATGTGAAATTTCTGTCCAATCACGATGTGAGAAACTTTGTGCTACTCAAAATTCAGGGTCAAACTGAGGTAGACAAAATTCCCCAGAAAAATCCAGAAACAAACACTATTAGAGTACAGACAGTGATAAAGAGAATGGAAGGGAGTCTCTTGTCACAAACAACACTCTGTATTGTTTCTTTATAGTGTAAGATGACTGTATATTAGTTCTTCTTCCTTTCAGACCTTTCTTGTCATTGGGTGTTGCTTGACTTTTTAGTTATTTGCAGTCAAGTTTTTGCTTGAAGAGGAGTAAAAACAAGAGAAAGGAGGTATAGGAATGACTCTTGAAGTTTCCTTTGAATTGGTTTAAAGAAAGTAGTAGGACTTTATTAGCTTAGAAGTATAAAAACTTCTTGCGAATATCTTTTTTGTGTGTTGTTAGAGGATCAGTGAAAAGAGTGGATGTTTAATATTTTATATTTAAAACAATCAAACTAAATATTAAATAATAATAAAAAAAAAAGTAATTTTTTAATAATTTAAAGATATATAAGATAAATATTAATATTTTAAATAAAAAAATTATTTTGATTCAACTATATATTACTAAAAATAAATTAATTAATCAGAAATTTTTTGAGATAGATCTTTTGATCAAAATTTGTATATTATGTCTTTATTTTCAGTTATCAAACTATTTATGTTCTTAATTTCATACATCAAATTAATTTTTGGTTATAAAATTGACTTTCAGTTATAAAAAAATCGACTTTCAGTTATAAAATTGACTTTCAGTTATAAAAAATTGACTTTTGATTATAAATTAACTTTTGGTTATAAATTGACTTTTGATTATAAAAATTTAACTTTCAGTTATAAAATTATGTCCTATAATCTAAAGTCTGGAGGATTATAATTTACTTTTTTTTTTTTTTTTTGAGTACCCGTAGCCAGACTAGATCATCAGTTTATTAATCAAATGAAGACAAAAGTACATTTTCATTTGAGCAGCATGATACATACTACAGCTAA